>CM062818.1:1660148197-1660454508 GCA_031772625.1 Pinus tabuliformis | reverse complement strand
TCACCTCTAATACCATGTTAAATTATGGTATTATGTTATATGCTTAGAGTAGTTTACTTCTTTTCTTCTTATTAGCCACAGATTAGCATTCACATAAACATAAAGTAAAGTGCAAATAGAACATTAAAAGATCGACAGAAAACAAACCAAGACAAGAGACAGAAGATGTGGTGGCTAGCCAGAGACAAACCCTAATGTGGGAAACCCTTTGATCAAATCTTCTTTTATCTTCAATAGTTCAGCAGAGAGAAATAGTACAAAATCAGAATTCTATAATTTTATATCAGGAGCAGCAAACCCTAGATCAGCGAAATCAAACTTGGTCAAACGAGTTGAAATTGGCCTCCAATATGTTTGGTCAATTTCTGGTCAACTAGCCCTCGAACAGTCCGAAGAAACAGCCTTTGAACAGCCCCGAAAGCGCAGTCAAACTGCAGTTGACTGAAGTTAACTTGCTGCCCCAAACTAGGGCAGTGAACATCAGTCAAACCAAAGGTCATATCACCTCAGTTTTCATGCAAAATCTGTGGCCTGCCTAGGAGAGGCAGCCACACCAAATCCGCATTCCTAGATGGTCAATGCTTGGTCAACGCTGGTGAAAGAGATGACCTGTAGCCTTTGCATCCTTCTTCTTGTGACTGCCTTGAGCTATAGCATCTTCTTTTCCAGCCACACGTGTGAGAGAGAGAGAGACTCCTTTGATGCGGAGGAGAGAGAGAAGATGAGTGATTGGATGATTTCCAAATGACTCAACCGCTCTTTTATTTATATGAGACACTAGGCATGTGTGCCACACACTTAGTTGTTGTCTAACCTTGAAAATTTGTCAAGTAATTAGAAATAAATTCATATCTCCATAAATAGTTGTCGGAATTAGATGATCTTTAAATCAATCCTACACCTCTCGATGAGAGGAATCTAGGAAAAATATCAGCAACCATAAATAAGGTGTCCCACATGGAGTTTGGCCCTAGTTTCCAATTTTAACAAGATCGAGAGATTTTTCCTTCTCTTGAGTGGTGGAACATGCATGGAGGTGCTACTCCACTTCTACATACTTTGCCATTGTGGGTGCTATCACAAGTGGTAAACACTTCTTCTCGAGAGAGGTGTTGGAGCTCTTATTCTTTCATCCACAGTGTTAGAAGGAATAGGTTGAGTTTAGACAAGGCAGAGAGCTTGTTTTATATTCATTACAACTTATGATTATTGTCCCATCACTGTAATGATGCAAAGACTAATAAAGACCTTAAGGTTTGGGACAGGAATCCAAACGAGCCCAATTTGGAAGATGGAGTGTTACAATTAGAGAAATTAGAAGATTCTCTTATCCAAGTATATCGATTGTGGTATGGATTTCAAAATTCAGTCAATAAGTGGTATGTCCATTGAATTCAAATGTGTCAATTTTGCTTATAATGCATTTTTCTAATTCCTGTTTATAATTTTTTTTGTTAATTAGTGGTTTCTTTTTTGTATGAACTATTTGAGCTATTCTAGGATGATGATGATTGAGTTGAGATGCCACCCCCATCTGGTCCCTTGGTTGCCAGGTTCCATGGTTCAACACCAATAGCAGGGGCTTCGTTTTCATTAGTTTCAATCCCACTCCCACAACTTCCACAGGCACCATCTTCTTCATTGCCACCACATGGAGGCCCACTGGCATGTACTCTTCGTGGTGGAAGGAGGAGAGATTAGTAGATATATTCACAACTTACTACTTTTGTCATAGATCAATAATTAGACTTGTAGGCTTGTTGTGAATTTGAACCTTTTTGTCTTGGCGGTGGCCAAGTGGCCTATTTTGTAAACATTATTATTTAAATTTTGGACATGACTAATGTTGACAATTGCTCACTTGCTAGATAATATGCTTTATGTTTTATGTTTTATAATATGCTTAAATGTTTTATGGTTTATAATATGCTTAAAATTTTGATGTATGTTTGTAATTGCTTAGTCGAGATGTGATGGAGTCTCACTACTCTCTACACCATGTCTCGAATATAGTGATACGCGATCTCAATATGCTTGGACTTGTCATGAAACATGAGATTCTATGCTAATCAGATCCCACTCTTGTTGTCATAATATATTAGCATTGTATCAAGAACATGCTTAAATAGCTCTCCAAAGAGCTTCCTCAATCAAATAGCCTCACAACTCGCCATGCTGGCAGAAATATAATTATCCTCAGTAGTATTAAGGGCAACAGATTTTTGCTTCCTGCTCATCCAAGAAATCATGGCAGATCCAAGACTAAAACAACATCCTGAAGTGTATCACAAAGCCAAAGTGGTCTCTTCCTGGTAGGGGAATCACATGGAGGAATATTCAAGGGGTCCATAGGCTCCATGGGATCATCAACAATATCCTTTTCAAATTTCGGCACATAAGGACCTTCTAGTAGGTTCATGTCATCATACTTCTTCTCAACAGGAGGAGGTGGAGGAAGGTCCCTTTCTTTTCCAAGGGCAACATCTTCATCGAAAGCCACATCCACGCTAAACTCAAATTTTCTTTAACCATATATATATATTCAAAAGACTTTAGAATTTTCACAATATCCAACAAACGTACCTTTCTTTCTAGTGGCTTCTAGCTTGTTCCTCTTATTCTTCGGCACATGGAAGTACACGGGGCACCCAAATATCCTCATGTGTCCAACATCAAGCTTCCCACCTATGAACACTTCTTCGAGAGTCTTGTCACCCAAGGCTTGATGAGGAACCCTGTTTTGAACATAGATTGTTGTATTAATGGCTTCTCCCCAAAGAAACTTCAACATTTTTTTATCATGCAACATGGCTCGGGAAGCTTCCATGATGAATCTATTCTTTCTTTCAGCCACACCATTCTACTCGAGATTATAGGGCATGATAGTTTCCTTCTTAATACCAAAATTCTTGCAAAATTCAATAAACTTATTTGAAGAATATTCACTGCCATTATCATAATTGAAGACCTTGATCCTTTTCCCTATTTGATTTTCTATCAATGCCTTGAAATCTTGGAACATATCAAATGCTTCATCCTTATGATTTAAATAGAATATCCGTGTTTTCCTGGAGAAGTCATCAACAAAGATTATATAATAAAGGTAGCCACCAAGGGAGTGCACAGACATGGGTCCGCATAAGTTAGAATGAATGAGTTCTAGCATATCACTGGTCCTGGTTTTGCTGGAGGGGAATAGTCCCTAGACTTCTTTCCATTGACACATATCAGACATACCCCATCATGGTTAGATTGAAAATCAGGGATTTTAGAAACCATCCTTCTAACTTTGGGCAGAGCTTCATAATGTAGATGAGCAAATCTTTGTTGATTTCTGGTACCATTGGATGTGCTCTAAGTCTCAAATTTTGCAGGGAGGCTTAGGCACATGTATTCCAAAGAACCTAGAAAGCGTTTTGGGAAATTCCACCCACAATCAGTTTTATCAAAATAATTAATTATTTTAAAGGGACCCTAAGTCTAAACTTAGGAAATAAAATAATTAAAGGGTATTAATACAAATTGCGAGTGTAACTTCTATAAGAAGATGAGGATCAAGAAGAAGAAATGATCTTAGCCATTGATTAGCTTCTAATCTGGGTTTTTCAATGTCAACGAGGAGATTATTTAAGGAGGCTTGAGGGTCACTTGGAAAAATACACACAAAGGGTTCAGAAGTTCAATTTTTTGAAGCAGAGCAGAGGAGTTGCCGGGAGAATTTCGATATTGAGCTCTTGCAGTGAGGGGCAGGGATAGTTGGGTTGGGGTATCTTCTCCAAGACCCAAAATACGTAGCACAGAGACAAAGAGACACCAGAAGGATGCAGCATAGACCTAGGAGGGGTTGACATTGGGCCAGAAGGGCCCACGCAGAACTTGACGCTAAGCCTGGAGGGCTCACACAAAAGTTGTGCAGTCTTTAATGCAGAAGTCTAAGTTTGCTGAGGACGCTGACATTTATGAGTCAGGAGGGATGGAAACTGCTCTAGAGGGAAAAAGTTTCCCAGTTGAGCTGACACAAGGCCTACGAAGGACTGGCACAGAGATAGTTGGGGACAGTTGGTTCAGTTGTCGAAACAGTCGAGACTTTCCAAGTAGAGTGAGGTAATCTCATTAAGTTTTCCTGTCAATTTATTTCTCTGTATCCGGATTGCTAGAAGGGCATCCAGAGTTGTATTTAGAAAGTACTACTTAATAATATAAAACCTTCAGAGTTGTTGCACCGATTTCCCCGCATTGGGTTTTTCAGGGGACATTTATCCAAAAAATACTATGTCACTTGTGTATATTTCTCTATTGTTTTGTTCTTGTTTTGAGCAAATTAATTAATTAAGTGTAGGTTGCAGTTGTATTTGCTTCAAAATTTTATGGAGGAAATAGTAAATAATTTGTTTCAATAATTAACAGATAGGAGAAGTTTAATCAGATGCTGCAGTAGTTGATTCAGGTGGGATTCTCAAATTTTCACATGGTATCAAAGCTAGTGAAGGTAAAGCAAGAAGAACAGCACCAGAGAACCCAACACTAAGCAGAAGAGGGAGATCAAAAAAGTTGTTGGAGGCAACAGTTCGAAACCCCAGAGGGTTTGCACAGTCCTAGCCAGAGGGCTAATTTTCGAGGCAGTCTCTCTCTGAGTGAGTCAACAGAGAGGAAGGACTCATAGTTCGAAATTTTGTCAGGGTAGAGGGAGTAGCACTGACGCTTCAACATGAGGAGAAGATGGTGGAACGCAGTCTTTTCTGCGAGCCGTTTTTCTAGGTAGAAAGACGTCAGAAGAGAAAGAGGAAGCACAGTTGAGGGAATTTCTTCCTCAAAGAACTTCCATGTTGGCATTATGATACAGGTTTGGCGCTATGGCATAGGTGTGAAACAGGTGTTGTCCTTGATGGCAACTCACTCTGGTAACAGATCTCAGTTCAGGCTCTCAGAATGAAGGAAAAATATATATACGCAGGTTCATCGTGATCAATCCACGTATACACGCGGGTTAGACGTTCCAAAGTCGCGTATGTGTATACACACACTTTCACGCAAGGAAAAGCGCGTACATGTGGGAGAACTTATGTTTGGTCCATGGTATTTAATCCTTGGTATTTGACAGATGTGTTGATCCCAAGTATTGGGTCCATGGTATTGGTTTGTTATGGTTTTGGACCGTGGTATTGTGAAAGACCTAAGATTATAAAATAGGAAGGAGATCATTAGGCAAGGATCATCTGATGTATTGAATATCTGAAGATGTGCAAGTGATTGGTCTGTGTGGCTGGATCTGAATCAAGGAGGAACCTGAGCATTACAAGATAGATAATTTCTATTGATGGGTCGAGATCTCAAAGCTTGAATAGTAATATCTTTTTGTGATTTGATCTGTTATAATCGACACATAATTAGATCTATAAATCTGATAATCTAAGTATAACTAAAGTATGTTTAAGTGTAAAGGGTGAATTGTCTTTTATAGATCTATACGCAGGTTCGGCTCTGCAAAGACGCGTATACACGCAGGTTCAGCAAGAGAAGAAAGCGTATACGCTGGTTGACCTTGATTCAGTTGCGTATGTACACATGTTTATACACAGTGAAGTAGCTTACATATCTTGAAATATGTTTTAGCTGCTTCTGTGGATTACTGCAGTATTCTGGGTTCAGCATTGGTGTCTGGTTACTAGTATTGTTTTCTGGTTATAGCATTCTGAGAAGTTATTGGTTGATTCAGTAGTTGTTTGTGGAAAGGAGATTGGTTGATGCACATATACTTGATGTTTGTTTGATATTCATGGATCCAGTCTGAAAATGGATGAAACATGGTCCCTTGAAGAAAAGAGAAGGTTGTAGCCTTCTGTAGGTCAGCACCTATGTACTAGTATCTCAGCTAGTACAAGAGCTAAGGGGGTTGTAGCTCCCTTCCAAGAGAAGCTGGAGAATGAGAGAGGGTTGTAGCTCTCTGCAGGTTGCAGCCTGCGTACTGGTATAAGTCTGCACCAGTACAAAATCATTGTAAAAAGAAGTTTCTAATTAAAATAAGATAGATACGAATTGCAGCAGGTGGTTTTCACCGACATTGGGTTTCCACCTTATATCTTGTGTTCTTGTGTGTGATTGTCTTCTGCTCTGTTTTTACTGTTCCTGGTTACTGTTTATATGACTCTAATGCGCAGATTAATTATCAACATCTGTAGAACACATTAAATTATAAGTCTGCATGGTATACACTAGTTTCCTTATCTGAAGTTTCATATATACGCGGTTTTCTCGAACTGAAGTAGCGTATATGATCTGGGTGTGAAATAAAAAATATTTGACTTAATAATACTGATTCACCCCCCCTCTCAGTATTATTTCCAACAATTGGTATCAGAGCAGGTCCTTCAGAAGAAGCTTGATTGCTTGAAGGAAGATCTATCATCATGAGCAACTATGAGAGAGAAGCCTCGATCAGGCCACCAATTTTTGATGGGACCAACTTCGTCTATTGGAAGGTAAGAATTACAGCCTATCTTCAATCTCTTGGTACAGAAGTCTGGGATATCATAGATACAAGGTACACATTTCCTTCAGCTACTCCTACAGATCCGGCTGGGAAGAAGCAGTATGAAACAAATGCAAAGGCTGTCAATACTCTATTAGGGACTCTATCTCAAACAGAATTCGTCAAGGTTATGCAGCTCAAAAATGCAAAGGAAATATGGGACAAGATCGTTCTGAGCTATGAAGGAGATGAACAGGTAAAACGAGTAAAACTTCAAACCCTCAGAATTCAGTATGAAAATCTCAGAATGCACAATGATGAAAGTGTGGCTAACTATGTCCTTCGTATAGATGAGATTGTTAATTGTATGAAAAACTTGGGTGAAGAAATAAAAGAGGTTGTTTTGGTTGAAAAGGTTCTAAGATCTTTGTCTTCTAAGTTTGAATCAAAAGTTTCTGCCATAGAAGAAAAGCAGAATCTACAGAGCCTTACCATGTCACAGCTGCACAGAATTCTAACTGCTTACAAAATGAGAAAAGGAGGACCATCGGACAAGAGAGAAGCTACATTCAAGGCTTCATGCAAAGGAGATTACTATGAGTCGGGACATATGTCAGAAGAAGAGGAAGAATCAAATTTTTTCAAGAACCTCCAACGAGGAACTGGAAGATTCAGAGGTAAGCTACCTTTCAAATGCTTTGCTTGTGGAAGAGTCAGTCATTATGCTGCAAAATGTCCTCATAAAGATAAACTAAACAAAGTTAAGGAACCTGTCAGATGGAATAGAAAGCAGAATAAGAAGAGCTATTACACGCATGAAGACAGTGATGGACTGTCAAATATTGATGAAGATGAACGAGGTAATGATAATAGACTTTTGATGGCTTTTGAAGATGATGATTTCTTGGATGCTACAAATGAAGGTCTTTATGAAGAAATTTCTAGACTTAAAGTTTGTTTAGAGGAAAAGAATACGATTATAGATACTCCAACATTCCAAATTGCCGAAAAAGATAAATACAATGAAAAGTTAGAATGTGAAATTGTGGGACTTAGAAAAGAAATTGAGAAAACAAAAGCCCTTAATCTCAGATTTGCTAAAGGATCTGAAACTTTAGATGATATTATCAAAGTGCAGTGTTCTCCACTAATGAAGACAGGTCTGGGATATAATGAAGAAGCGTCTCAAGCACAGGAGCCATCCACCTCCAAAAGTTATCTTGATGCATCAAGGAGGAGTGAACAAATTGATAATCGACAGCAAAGGCACAATGGAGATCATCAGGTAAATCAAGGACAATTTACCTCAAGAATGAACAGAGACTACAAGGTAAATCGGGGGCAATCTACCTTAAGGATGAACAAAAGCTACAACCAGCCACAGGTAAAACATTCTCAATTTGCCTCAAGAATGGATGTCAATAGAAACTACAATCATTCGGTTGGTAGATTTGATCATCGCAAGAGTTTCTTCAATGGCCAGTGTTTTTCTTGTCATAACTTTGATCACAAAGCAGCTCAATGTGTTTCCTATACGACAATCATGACTAGAGAAGCTCAAAAACAAAGAAGTATGACTGGGATCATGAAAAGGACCTATAATAACTTTTCTGCTCTTGAAAATGAAAAAGAATGTCCTATTTGTAACAACTTTGGTCATGAAGATTCTGAATGCAGGAGCAGGTTTTGGCAGACAACTCAGAAGGAACAAGTCTCAAGTGCCAAAACATGGAGAATGAAAGAACCGCAACCAGAAAGATGTGGGATAGCCTTATATGCAGAAGGATAGGAAAATCAATGGTATATCAACAGTGGATGTTCGAAACATATGACATGTGATAAAGAAAAACTTCAATCATATAGTGCATTAGAAAAGGAAAAGAAGGTCTCATTTGGAAATGACACCCCTGCGTTCATAAAAGGTAAAGGTTCTGTTCAGTTGAAGGAAAAGTTCAAAGTTGGAAATGTTATGTGTGTTGATGGCTTAAAGCATAATCTATTGAGTGTCAGTCAAATGTGCGATCAAGGAACTGAGGTAATATTTCGATCAAATGGATGTAGTTTTCGTGATCTTGATACAGGAAAAACAGTGATCAAAGGCATAAGAACTCCAAATAATTTATACTTATTCAAAGAAGGACAACATCAATGCTATCTAAGAAAGAATGATGAACATTGGCTATGGCACAGAAGATTGGGGCATCTTAGCTTCTCTTAGATAAGGAAAGCATGCAAATATCAGGTGGTTTGTGATCTTCCTGACATCAGAATTCCAGACAATACAATATGCAAATCATGTCAGTTTGGTAAGCAAACCAGAACTAATTTCCCGAAGAAGGAAGGATCAGCTAGCAGGCCACTTGAACTTGTCCATACTGATATATGTGGACCAACTAGGAAGAAGTCGCCTCGAGGTGAAGAGTACTTCATATTGTTTATTGACGACTTTTCGAGGATGTGTTGGTTAGGACTCATGAAGTATAAAGATGAAGCTTTTGAAAAGTTCAAATCATTCAAAGCCTTGGTTGAAAATGAATCAGATCGACGAATCAAATGTCTCAGATCTGATCGAGGAGGAGAATTTACCTCAGATGAATTTTTCGATTTTTGTGAAGAACATGGCATAAGAAGGGAATTTTCTGCTACAAGGACACCTCAACAAAATGGAGTAGTGGAAAGGATGAATAGAACGATTCAACAAATGGCTCGTGCTATGCTCGATGAATCTGGAACTCCTGCAACCTTCTGGGGTGAAGCCACATTTGCTGCAGTAACTATTCTTAACAAGACAAATGTCCGGGTAAACGGCACTCAGACTCCTCATGAACTTTGGTATGGTAAGACTCCCACGGTGAAATATTTCAAAATTTTTGGAAGCAAGTGCTACATTAAAAGGACTGATGAAAATCTCGGCAAGTTTGAACCTAGAGAAAATGAAGGCATTCTCCTTGGTTACTCTCCCCATAGCAAAGCATATAAGTGTTACAATAAAAGACTTGGAAAAATAATTGAAAGTATTGATGTAGTGATTGATGAAGAAGGAAATACCTCTAGGCAGGAAAGATCTGAATTTTTCAAAGATGATGAGGACTATCCCTCAACGTCAAATTAGATTCATGATGAAGAAACCCATGAGGCTCCAGAAGAACAAATAAGAATAGAAGAAAAGACTCCATCCAAATACGTTCAGAAGAATAATCCAGAATCTCAAATTTTGGGGCAGAAAGAGGCAAGTGTACAAACAAGGAGAACCATTTCAAAAGCTTCAAGCTATCTAGCATTTCTCTCTTCCACTGAACCACAAAATGTACGAGAAGCATGCAGAGATGAATGCTGGGTCAAGGCAATGAATGAAGAACTTGAGCAGATTGAAAGGAATAACACTTGGGAGTTGGTTCCTAGACCAAAAGATAAGAATGTCATAGGGACAAAGTGGATTTTCAAAAATAAGCTGAATGAAAATGGAGATGTGGTTAGAAACAAGGCAAGACTTGTTTGTAAAGGATATGCGCAACAGGAAGGCATAGACTTTGAAGAAACCTTTGCACCAGTGGCTAGACTTGAGGCTATAAGAATGTTCCTTGCTCTCTCTAGCTTTCAAAAGTTCAAAGTATTTCAGATGGACGTAAAATCTGCCTTTCTGAATGGAGACTTGAATGAAGAAGTGTACATTGAACAACCAGATGGGTTCATCCTTGGAAATGATCCAAATCTTGTATGCAGACTCAAAAAGGCTCTCTATGGTCTGAAACAAGCTCCAAGGGCTTGGTATTTTCGATTGGATGAGTACCTTCATCAACAAGGTTTTGCAAAAGGATCAACAGACAGCAATCTATATATAAAGGTTGACAATGAAAAGTTGCTAATACTTGTTGTGTATGTTGATGATATCATCTTTGGCAGCAATGAAGAAGACATGAGTCAAAATTTTGCCTTGGTAATGCAAAAGGAGTTTGAAATGTCCATGCTTGGTGAGCTCACATATTTTCTTGGTTTACAAGTCCAACAAAACAAAGACGGAATTTTTCTATCACAAACCAAGTATCTCAAGAAGATCTTGAAGAAATATGGGATGGAGGATTCGAAACCAGTATGTACTCCTATGGTTACAGGATGCAGTCTCAGAACAAATGATGAATCAGCGGTTGTACATCAACCTACCTATAGATCCATGGTTAGTAGTCTACTCTATCTAACAAGTACTCGACCAGACATTATGCATGCAGTAGGGATAGTTGGAAGGTTTCAGGAAAATCCAAAGGAAACTCATCTTCAGGCAGTCAAGAGAATTTTCAAATACCTTCAAGGGACTCAAAACTATGGTTTATGGTGTCCTAGAGATACAGATATCACACTTCATGCATACACAAATGCAGATTGGGCAAGTAGCGTGGATGAAAGGAAAATCACTAGTGGTGGTGCATTCTTCATGGGTCCTAGATTAGTATCATGGTTCAGCAAGAAACAAAGTTCCATTGCATTATCTACAGCTGAAGCAGAGTATGTAGCTGTTGCATCTTGCTGCACACAACTCCTTTGGATGATGCAAACATTGCAAGATCTTCAAATCACTTGTACTCCACCTATTTCCATTCTTTTTATAATACAAGTGCAATCAGCATTTCAAAGAATCCTATCATGCATTCAAAGACCAAGCACATACCTATCAAATACCATTTTCTTCGGGAACAAGTGCTTGAACTAAAGGTCAAGTTGGAGTATGTTCCCTCTAAGGAACAAGTTGCTAATATTCTCACCAAACCACTGCCCAGGGAGACATTTGAATACCTCAGACAGAAGCTGGGGGTAGTTGATGCATCATCTTGCTGCTGAAACCTGTCTGTTTCAGAGAAATGTGGTTGTACATGAGTTGCATGAGAAGGATTTGCATACATACGCCGATTTATGCAGATACAGTCGCGTATATGGTGGTTTGAAGGAAATCAGTGGGGACAGACTCTGATTGAAGAGAGTCTGATATGGGTCTGACAAGAGACCATCTGGCACAGGTTCAGGGGGAGCAGATAATCTTCTAATAATGCATTGTTGGCATTACATTAGAAGCTCTTGGTTCGAGTACACAAGTTTTTTTGGGTTCAGGTGGATCAGCTGCAGAAGGGGTGCAGAAGGAGAACATGGTTGCTGATCTGAATAATGATGCTGCTGATATTTGTTATTGATGACTTTCATAGTCTTGCTCTAAATTTTTCGTCTCTATGTCATGTATGTCTTTTATTGTCAAGGTCATGTAACGGCCTATTTTGGTTTCCCCACTATGCCTGGGATGAATGATGTAATGTACTTGGTTGTCATATGTAAACTTTTGATGTATCCCCACTTGTTTGGGTGGATGATCCCCACTTGGTTGGGTGATGGATATTTGTATAGAGTCTTTTGGTAATAGGAAGGTCTTCTATGATGTATAAGTCCTGGTTCTTAAAGAACATCGTTTTGCAGATCTTGCCTACAGTTAGGGGGAGCATGGTTAGCACAGTAAAGCAGAGATTCCAGCATGTACTCAGGGGGAGCATAACCCTTTGCCCTTGATGACAAAGGGGGAGAATGACTTTGAGGTTGCCATCAAGTCCAAAGGGGGAGATTGTTGGCATTATGACACAGGTTTGGCGCTATGGCACAGGTGTGGCACAGGTGTTGTCCTTGATGGCAACTCTCTCTGGTAACAAATCTCAGTTCAGGCTCTCAGAATGAAGGAAAAATATATATGCACAGGTTCATCATGATCAATCCGCATATACACGCAGGTTAGACGTTCCAAAGTCGCGTATGCATATACATGCACTTTCACGCAAGGAAAAGCGCATACATGTGGGAGAACTTATGTTTGGTCCGTGGTATTTAGTCCTTGGTATTTGAACCTATGGTTTTGGACCATAGTATCTCGTCAGATGTGTTGATCCCAAGTATTGGGTCCATGGTATTGGTTTGTTATGGTTTTGGACCATGGTATTGTGAAAGGCCTAAGACTATAAAAGAGGAAGGAGATCATTAGGCAAGGATCATCTGATGTATTGAATATCTAAAGACGTGCAAGTGATTGGTTTGTGTGGCTGGATCTGAATCAAGGAGGAACCTAAGCATTACAAGATAGATAAGTTCTATTGATGGGTCGAGATCTCAAGGCTTGAATAGTAATATCTTTTTGTGATTTGATTTGTTATAATCAGTGCATAATTAGATCTATAAATCTAATAATCTGAGTATAACTGAAGTCTGTTTAAGTGTAAAGGGTGAATTGTCTTTTATAGATCTATACGCAAGTTCGGCTCTGCAAAGACGCATATACACGCAGGTTCAGCAAGAGAAGAAAGCGTATACGCTGGTTGACCTTGATTCAGCTGCATATGTACGCAGGTTTATACACAGTGAAGTAGTGTACATCTCTTGAAATATGTTTTAGCTGCTTCTATGGATTACTGCAGTATTCTGGGTTCAACATTGGTGTCTGGTTACTATTATTGTTTTCTGGTTATAGCATTCTGAGAAGTTATTGGTTGATTCAGTAGTTGTTTGTGGAAAGGAGATTGGTTGATGCACATATACTTGATGTTTGTTTGATATTCATGGATCCAGTCTAAAAATTGATGAAACATGGTCCCTGGAAGAAAAGAGAAGGTTGTAGCCTTCTGTAGGTCAACACCTACGTACTAGTATCTCAGCTAGTACAAGAGCTAAGGGGGTTGTAGCTCCCTTCCAGGAGAAGATGGAGAACGAGAGAGGGTTGTAGCTCTCTGTAGGTTGTAGCCTGTGTACTAGTATATGTCTGCACCAGTACAGAATCATTGTAAAAAGAAGTTTCTAATTAAAAGAAGATAGAGACGAATTGCAGAAGGTGGTTTTCACTGACATTGGGTTTCCACCTTATATCTTGTGTTCTTATGTGTGATTGTCTTCTGCTCTGTTTTTACTGTTCCTAGTTACTGTTTATATGACTCTAATGCGCAGATTAATTATCAACATCTGTAGAACACATTAAATTATAAGTCTGCATGGTATACACTAGTTTTCTTATCTGAAGTTTCATATATACGCGGTTTTCTCGAACTGAAGTAGCGTATATGATCTGGGTGTGAAATAAAAAATATTTGACTTAATAATACTGATTCACCCCCCCTCTCAGTATTATTTCCAACATTCCAACCAAGGATTCTGAATTCTCACTTGCTGAGCAGCAGCAGAGAGTGGCAGATCTACAAGCTCCAGCAGCGAGTGCGTAGGCTAGTCTAGTGTTGCACAGAGCAGACAGAGGAGGTCATTCGATAGTTCTTGTGGCAGAAATGGCAATCAATGGCTTGAGGGATCAGGATAGGTTGGACGAAGCATCCAACTATGTAATCTGAAAGGCAATGATTTCATTGCTTCTATGTGAGCATGCCCTCAAGACATATGTCGACGGCGTGATGGTTGTGTCTGCAAATGTAGATCCATTGAAGAAGTACCGAGCTGAGATGGCAAAGGCGAAAATAATGATCCTCAGCGGAGTGAAGGATCATGGGGTATATCACATCGCTAACAGAGGGACTGCTAAGGAGATGTGGGATGCATTTTCTACGTTGTATCAAGGATCTTCTGAGCAGCGGAAGATATACTTGGAGCAGAAATTGAGATCTGCTCAGATGTAGAAGGAGGAGTGTGTGGATCCATTCCTCACGAAGCTTCAGGAGGCCCAATATGAGTTATCTGATGTGGGATCTACACCTCAAGACTCAGAGTTGGTTAGACTAGCCCTCAATTTCATCTCAGATGAGTGGCAAGTCTTTTTCCAAAGTATCTTAGGCAGGGCGACTTTATCGAATTGGGATGAGATGTGGGCAGCTCTCAAACAAGAGGAGTTGAGGAGAGACTTGGTCAAGTGCAAGCTTGAAAAAAGTAGCGGTAGTGGGTCGAAGCCCAAGGAGGAGGAGGATAATGCAGCCCTCGCATCGAATGGGCAGCAGGAGAAACAGAGATGCAAGAAGGATATCTTGAAGATAAAGTGCTTCAGGTGTGGTGAGATGGGTCACTACGCAACTCAATGTCATCTCATAAAGAAGGACAAAGATGAGAAGCATGATCCCAAGGCTGCACCCGCAAAGATCAAGGAAGAGGAGTTCTCCATGACAACTAAGATACCTCCAAGAGGGAGGTCGGCTGATTTGGAGCTGTAGTTCAAAAGAGCTACAGATGGGCAGGATCCTTGAGGAGCCCACCTCCATGATCATTTCCTTGTTATGGGAGCCCATATTAGAAGTAGCACGATGGACTAGTGTCAGATGGTGCCGAGGAGTGTCGGAAAGATAGTTGTAGTATCTAGGAGCACCAGAGACTGAACATCACAGAGCGAAGTTGGCTGCAGTGCAGATGGCAAAGAGCAGAGGTCAGCAACAACACTGTAGATTTAGAGGGTCAGTGCAAAGATTAGTAGCAGTCAGGCTCAAACATTCACATGGTATCATATTGAACACAGTTAGTTCAATAATTTAGGATGTTTTTCCATTGTTTATGCAGTAGCAGGAGCAGCTTGCAGTGCAGTGGCAGTGCCAACAGCAGCAAGGATGAAAAATTTCATAGGGAGTTGCAATATGGATGCAGAGTTGATAGTGGTAAGGTCAACGGCAGTGCAAATGCATCATTTGCGCAGTGGTTGGTGGATAGCATGTCAAACATCAACAGTGCAAAGGGAGATGTTACAAATCAAAGTGATGCTTCAATAGGTTGCATTGTTAGAGCATATTCCTCGCTAAGAGGGAGTGTTGATTTCCAGTAGCATTGGATGTGCTCTAAGTCTCAAATTTTGCAGGGAGGCTTAGGCACATGTATTCCAAAAAACCCAGTTTTATTAAAATAATTAATTATTTTAAAGGGACCCTAAGTCTAAACTTTAGGAAAATAAAATAATTAAAGGGTACTAATATAAATTGTGGGTGTAACTTGTGGAAGAAGATGAGGATCAAGAAAAAATGATCTTAGCCATTGATTAGCTTATAATATGGGTTGTTGAATATCAATGAGGAGATTATTTAAGGAGGCTTGAGGGTCACTTGGAAAAATACACACACAAAGTTCAGAAGTTTGATTTTCTGAAGTAAAGCAGAGGAGCTGTTGGGAATTTCGATAGTGAGTTGTTGCAGTGAGGGGCAGGGATAGTTGGGTTGGAGTATCTTCTCCAATACCCAAAATACGCAGCAGAGAGGCAAAGAGACAATAGAAGGAGGCAATGCTGACCCAGGAGGGGTTGACGCTAGGCCAAAAGGGCCCACGCAGAACTTGACACTGAGCCAAGAGGGCTCATGCAGAAGTTGTGCAGTCTTTAGCGCAGAAGTTCGAGTTTGCTGAGGGAGCTAACATTTATGAGATGCGAGGGCTAGAAATTTCTCCAGAGGGCAAACATTTCCCAATTGATTTGACACAGAGCCTTTTGAGGCTGACGTAGGGCCAGTGCAAAGATGGTCGGGGACAGTTGGTTCAGCGGTCGGAACAGTCAGGACTTGCCAATTAGAGTGAGGTAATCTCACTACGTTTTTCTAATATTTTATTTCTTTGTAACTAGATTGTGAGAAGGGCATCAAGAGTTGTATTCAGAAACCACTGCATAATAATTTAAAACCCTCAAATCTATTGCACAGGTTTTCCTGCATTAGGATTTTCCAGGGAAATTTGTCCAAAAAATATTATCACTTGTGTATCTTTCTCTATTGTTATGTTCTTGTTTTGGGAAAATTAATTAATTAAGTGAAGGTTGCAATTGTATTAGCTTCAAAATTTGTTGGAGGAAACAGTAAATAATTTGTTTTAGTAATTAACAGATAGGAGAAGTTTAATCAATTGTTGTAGTAGTTGATTTGGGTGGGATTCTTGAATTTTCACAAACTTCGATGCCAAGAACTAACTTTGATTATTTTTATTATGAACCATTGCTTGCATTGGTCTTCCATTGACTCTATAGAGTCCTTCAACTCTAGATCCCAATGTGAAAGCATCCCTCATGCAAGATTCCATAGGCCAAGTGAGTACTTTTCCTCTTATGAAGGAAACTCTCATCCCTTTATCTTCCAAGGCAGATATAGATACCAATTTCTTCTTTAATCTCTGAGCATACATAACATCATGAATAAAAACGAATTCCCCAGAGTCCAAATTAAATTTAACACAACCAAAGCCCTTCACAAGATATGCGGAGTTGTCTCCAAGGGTGATCTTTAAATTGGTCTCCCTTTCAACCAGATTAGAGAGGACTTCTTTGTACCTAGAGAAATGTCTAGAAGCCTCACTATCTACCAACCATCATACGAATATGGAGGAGAAGAGTTGGAAAGAGCAAAAATAAGAATATATCTAGATTGAGTGGCAGCAACATTATTTCCATACCTAGTGTTTCTCGATCTCTTTTTAGGATGATGGCCTTTTTCATGACCATTAGGAGCATCTATTCTTATTTTATCATCTCTTCTTCTTTAATCGTCACCTACTCTTCTTCTATTATTGAACCTGTTGTTGTAGTTGGACCTTGGAGCATTCCTCTTTTCTAGACAATCTTGAGCATAATGACCATACTTGTGACAATTATAGCTTTCAATCTTTGATATATCCCTATCCCTTCTTCATATTCTATTGGAGTCGATGCTAAAAAAAGATTTCTATAATTAGATGGTCCTCCTCTTCCTTTCTTTTTCTTGTCTCGAGCAACAAATGCAAAGGGCTCTCCTTCTTCATGCTTTTGAATCCTCCCTCTGGATATCATCCTAGATTCTTCTTCAATACATTTTCCAACCAACTCATCAACTGTTGAAAATTTGTCATTGTTGCTTAAAAGTAGTAATGATAGTTTCCCAAACAAGGGGAAGACCTTGATGAGTGACCAACACCAACTGATCCGGATTTAAACAGGAACGCAATAAAATACAGAGATAACCATAAAGACAGATATGCAGCGGAAATAATACCTCAATCCATTACTGTAAAATACTGAAATATGCTTACAAACAGAAATGGAAATAAACCAGCTAGGGCGATGGTAGCTTATCTTTGAGAAGAGATGTGGTGGCTACATGCCTCTGAACTGTCTTACAATGAGGCTCGAAGGCCTATTTATTGTTGAGAAACAATGGAAAACCCTTCACATTCCAAAACCTAACCCTAGAAGATGAAACGCCAAATTGTGGGCCCCGTTTTTGGGTAAGTTGGTACATCAACTTCCCGGGGTCGCGAATTGGTCGTACTATCTCCGTTTGACGTGCATGATAGCCCGTTGGAAAGATCTCTTCAAGGACTACGACGAAAAAGACGATTTTTATCAATAAAAATTGCTGGCGGTGTATTTCCCAAAAAACGTCGTTTAGGGCCTCAAAACGGCTCCGGAAGTTTAGGACCCGAAAAACTGCTAAAAATAGTAAATTGTGCTATAATTAAGGAAACTGAAAAAAACTGTAAGAAGCATTAGAGGGGATCCAAGTGGAATTAGCGGGTGGCCACCAATATCCACCTGGATCACCAACTCTCTATCAGATATAGGCTCACCAATAGTTTGCAATTGATCCCTTAGTTGGGATATCCTCATGACATAGGATTGCACAAATTCCCCCTTGTTCACCTTCATGTCCTATTGTTGATTCTTCAAGGAGAGGATATGATTCAAATTTTTGACCTCATTCATCCCAACCAACTTATCATAGATGTCTTTGGACTTTTTCAACTTTCCAACATAAGTAATCAAATGATCTTTCAATGAATCAATAACAATTTTCTTGGCTTTGAGCTCACCTTTCATATATTTTTACTTGGTAGTAGCAAGAAAATGTTCCGGTGGCTCAAGTATTTTTCCTTCCACATATTCCAAGGCATCATTGTCATCCAATATGACTTCCAACCTGATCTTGCAAGCAACAAAGTTAGAGTAGTCACCCAACTTGACCAAATCAAACAGGCTCCTTTAACTTCTTCCATAAATGATTTCTCTTGTCTCTTGATTCCTTGGCCTTGCCTTCACCTTAGCTCTAATACCAAGTTAATTTTTCATTGTTCTTGTAGGTTTTAACCTCATACAGAATTAGCTGCATACGAATTCTAAAACACAGAAAATAAACAATGCGAGAGCATAACACATAAAACACATATACATAGAGATTTTACCCTGGATCCCAAAACCGGGACTACCAGCTTGATTTTTCTTTATGTTCCTTCAATGTTACAATACATATTTATACATGCTGAAGCATCCAATATTATGGACCGAAAACCATCGCGTCCAAAACCATGGACCAAAAACCATCACATCCAAAACCATGTGCAAAAAACATGCACAAAGCCATAGGTAGGTCTGCCCAACCTAATATAGGGTCCAAAATCAAAAATTTTCAGGGCGCTGCCCCGGACCGCATAGAGTGGGGTTACCTGCACCCTTCAAACCCCCTATGACTCCCTCCGCTACGCAATCAGCACAACAAAGGGGGGGCTTCACCTCCCTTCTAACTCCCTGGTTAACTACGTGGACTAGTCGTGAAAAGAATATAACACAACCCAACATTCTCCCACTTTTTGTTTTCTTTCCACAAGGGGAAACAAGAGAGCTGAGTCATTTATCCAGCCCTGCAATGCCCATTGTTTCTCTATACCAAGAGAACTTCTCAGAGCTCATAGATTTTGTCAATGCATCTGCAGTATTCTTCAAAGTGTCCACCTTTACCAGCAACACATTTTTGTCTTCTATCATATCACTCAAAAAGTGATATTGAACATCAATGTGCTTTGTCTTTGAATGATATGCAGGGTTCTTTGCCAAGAAAAGTGCACTTTCGCTGTCACAGTCTATCCTTATAGCTCCCTGTACTAACCCCATACTTGAACACAATCTCTGCAACCAAACTATTTCCTTGCTTGCATGAGTGGCTGCCATGTATTCTACCTTTGTACTTGATAGTGCCGCTACGGATTGTTTCTTACTCATCCAATTGACTGCACCTCCAAATAGGTTAAACACATACCCACTTGTAGATCTTCTCTGATCCAGATCTCCAGCTCAGTCTGCATCAACAAAGCCACGAATATCCAACACTTTGTCCGATCCTAGTCTTCCTTGGTAGCACAAACCATAATCACTAGTGCTACGCAAATACTTGAAAACCCGCTTCACTGTTGTCCAGTGTTTGTTCCTTGGTTTTGACATAAACCTGCTCAATACTCCCACTGCATGTGCGATGTCTGGTCTAGTACAAACCATCACATACATCAGGCTACCAATTGCACTTGCATATGGAACACAAGACATTTCGTCTTACTATTCTTGTGTCTTAGGACATTGTTTAGTAGATAACTTTACACCTATAAGAATAGGAACCTTTACCAATTTACTGTCTTGCATATTAAACCTCTGCAATATTGTCTCGACATAATTCCTCTGGTTTAACCAGAGCTTCCTCTTTGTCTGATCTCTTTTAATTTCCATGCCCAAAATATAATTTGCAGCACCAAGATCTTTCATGTTGAATTTGGAGGACAAATGGGTCTTCAAATCCTAGATAATTTCTTCATCATTTCCAACCAGCAACATATCATCCACATACAATACTAGATAATTAACACGGTCACCAATTAATTTAAAATACACACCGTGATCTGCTTTGCTTATGGTGAAGCCAAGTCCCCGTATAAATGTATCAAATTTCTGATACCACATCCTTGGTGACTGTTTTAACCCATACAGAGACTTCTTTAACTTGCATACCAGCTCTTTCTTACCCTTCACCACAAAGCCTTCAGGTTGCTTCATGTAGATCTCCTCTTTCAGATCCCCGTGAAGAAATTTTGTCTTCACATCCATCTATTCTACCTCAAAATCAAAAGCATCAGCAATAGATAAAAGTAATATAATAGAAGTTACCTTGGCAACAGGAGAAAAAATATCACCAAAATCAATTCCCAACACCTGGGAATAACCTTTTGCTACCAACCAAGATTTGTATTTCTCCACCTTTCCTTCTACATTTGTCTTCTTCTTGAACACCCATTTGCTGCCAATGGGTTTCCTTCCAACCGGCAACTCCACCAGATCACAAGCCTCATTTTTGTGCAAATATGCCATTTAATCAACCATGGCCTCTTTCCAAAGTTTTCCATCCTCTGAATCTACTGCTTCCTTCACAGTTCTGGGATCATCATCAAAAATAGATAAAGAAAAATTTGAACAAAAAGCAGATGGATTATACCTTTCTGGCTGCCTTCTTTCTCGAACTGATCTTCTCACACCCGGAGTTTGTGGCTCTTCATCTTCTGATTTCTCCTCCGCTGTAGAGTTTGATTCTTCCTCCTTTAGCTCAAAGTCTATCTTCTCAGGTTCCTTTGGTTGGACTTCATGTTTAATAACATATTTCACCTCTCTGAACACCACATCTCGGTTGTACACAACCTTCCTTGTTACTGGATTTCAAAGCTTATAACCCTTTAAACCATCCTTATACCCAATAAAGATGCACTTTTCAAATTTACTATCCAACTTGGTTCGTTTCTCCTTTGGAACATGTACATATGCATTACATCCAAATACCCTCAGATGTGAAAGAGAGGATTTCTTACCAATCCATACCTCTTGTAGAGTCCTATCCTCCAATGCTGATGAAGGTGATCTGTTGACCAGGTAACATGTTGTCTCCACCGCCTCTACCCAGAATTCATGTCCTAACCCAGCACCACTGAGCATGCTTCTTTCCCTTTCCATCAACGTCTTGATCATTCTTCCTGCAACTCCATTTTGATGAGGTGTATATGGAGTAGTCTTCTGTCGTGCTATACCATACTTCTTACAGAATTCTTCAAATTCCTTACTGCAAAATTCTCCACCGTTATCTATCCTCGGCACCTTTATCTTCTTCTCTGTCTAGTTTTCCACCAGAGCCTTAAATTATTTAAACCTGTCAAAGACTTCAGAGTTCTTCTTAAGGAAATATATCCATGTGTTCCTTGAGAAGTCATCTATAAATGATACATAGTACACAAACTTACCTAGTGATGGAACCTTCACAGGTCCAAACACATCACTGTGCACAATATATGTTTCACCCTCTTACCACCAAAGGGGAAACTCACCCGATTCTGCTTCCCATATACACAATTTTCACAGAAATCAAAATCCAGAGAGATGTTACTCATACCTTCTACCATACCTTGACCATGAAGTATTCGAATGCCCTTCTCTCCAATATGTCCAAGCCTTTGATGCCACAACATGGTCTTCTCTCCAGAGACCACTAGATTTTCTGCTCCACTTTCAGGAACCATGGAACTGTTGCACCCATAAACAACAGTGCTACCTTGAAGCTTGTACAGAGTTCCAATTCAAATTCCCCACATACCAGTGCCCCCCGAACCATCTTGCAGGTATCCTTCTCAAACACTATTTTTACACCTGCATCATCTAGCTTGCTTACAAAAATCAGATTTCTAGCCAACGTAGGAATATGTAGAACACTCAGAAGTGTTCTAACCCTTCCACCTTGCAACTTCAACTTTACTTTTCTGCGACCAATGATTCTAGCCTGCCTGTGATCCCCCAAGAAGACATCACCACCATCATATTTCTCATACTCGCAAAATCACTCTCTATGGGGAGTGAAGTGAATGAATGCACCTGAGTCAATAAACCATGCCTTGTGATCTACATGTGTACTTGAAGAAGCCAAGTACACATCCCCACCTTCATCTGAGGTGGTTTTTTGCCTCTGCAGAAGGAGCATCATCATCTTCCTTTCCTTTATCAGGAGCTTTAGATTTATAGTCTTTTTTGTAGTGCCCTTCTTTTCTTCATTTCCAGCACACCACCTTTACAGGTTTTTCTGGAGATTTAAATCTCTCACTCGATGACTTATTTTTGTTTCTGTTATGGGACCATCCTCGTACAAACAAGGAATCACCATTCTGGCTCTCCATATTTTTCCTCATTTCCTCTATCAGCAAAGATGAGACTATTTCATCAAACTGCAAGGCAGTTTCATTGCTACCTATTGCAATAACCAGACTATCCCACAAATCTAGTAGAGAACACAACAAACTGATGCACTTATCTTCATCTAAAATTTTAATATCAACAGATGATAATTGAATTACCACAGTATTAAATGCGTTAAGATGCTCTGTCACTGAGTCTCCATCTTTCATCCTCAGGTTATACAGCTTTTTCTGCAGGAACAGTTTATTCACTAGAGACTTAGATTGGTATAAAGTCCCTAACTTGTCCCACAAAGCCTTCGCCATAGCTTCCCCTGATACATTCAGCAATACTAAATCTGAGACACACAATCGTATTGTGCTCTTTGCCTTCCTGTCCAACTTCTTCCATTCTTCATCAGACACTCCAGTTGGTTTAGTACCTACATCTACCGTGATCCACTGATTTTTATCCACCAATAGATCCTCCATCTTGAGTTTCCCGTATTGGGTTTTTCCAGGGACGTTAGTCCAAAAACAACGATGTCACTTGTGTGCTTGTTTCTATTTACTTTATTTGATGACTTGTAATGTGTTGAGCATGCATTTGTATTTATTTCCAATATTTACATGGTAGATAACTTGTTAATTAATAGAACAAGTAGGTAGGAATAAATCAGTAAAGTGCATGAAGGGTTTCTAACGTGTCAGACTTAGAAATTCCAACATATTGATAATTACTTGTGATATTCTTATGTTTTCTTATGTTCGTCTTTTATCTTTTAGTTCATCAAGCAATTATCAAAGTAATAACACAAAGACCTCATACACCAGATGTAGGTGGACAACTAGGGAAAAATCCCTATCTAGGGAAAAAACCAAGTCAATAATTCTTCCTTAATAATTTCACGAGATGATCCAAGACTCTTGACCTAGACACAAACTTCCTCCACATCAAGTCATCCCATTCAACAACAACTTCAACTTAGTAACTTTGACTTAGCAGCAACAGCTTCGATCCAGCAATTAGCCGAGCAAAAACTTTGACGCAACAGTTAGCCCAGCGAAAACTTCGACCAAGCAGAAAGACTTCGATCTAGCAACAACACTTCAGCCCTCTAGTAGTAGACCAAAAAATCCACGTGTGAGAGAGAGAGAGATGACCCAAAATCTTTGATCTTGTTCTTTCAAACTATTCTCCTTCTTCTCTTGGAATTTCACACTTTCTCTGCCTCCTCTTGGATATCGAACTTGTGAGTGTGGGTTGCAAATGAATTTGAACTGCTTGTATATATACCATTTTTGTGAGTTCGAATTACCCTGTTTGAGGCCGACTTTATCTCCTTAAGGTCGACTTGGTGTGGAGGTCACAAATGACTCAATAATAAATCTTTTTACATGATTCAAAAGCCCAAGAAGGGTCTGTTTAAATGGAAAATAACTCTAATGACTTAGAATTAATCCTAGAAAACCTCAATGGGGACTTTGACCTAAAACATGATGACCCAAGCATGAAACCAATGCTTTAATAAGCCATAATAATAATAATTTATTTTTCTTTCTTTTGATAAATACATTTCAATATGACTCAAATACAATTTATGAAGACCGAACCTAGTTAAATTCTTTAACACTGCCTCTTAACTAGGGAGGTATTCATACATATACAAGTACATGGAAGATCTTAAAACACATGAACCATGAAGAGTTTAGGCACTTACGGTGCCACAGACTAGATTCCTAACCAGGGAAATCTATCTAGGTGGGACTAAGATGGACTAAAGCTTTCAACCTCTCTAAGTACCATTAGGCTTACTTACTAACCATCAACCCAGGGATATTGTGCGTAATGCAAGGTTAGATCTCTATGACCAACGCCACCCTCCCTACTACTTCAGGAACTAGACATCAACACATATGTCGGCCAGATGTCCTCCCAAGCATTTTACACACAATGCCTCAACACATCAAATCTCTCTAACCTCAAGCATGCTTTTCAAAAACTTCGAGAGATTTACCTGAACAGTCACAACCCTAATCAATAACAACTTTTCAAATACTCATGAGTAAACACAAACCTTCGGGGTCTTCAGACATCTTGATGTTGCCTCACAATTCATCACAATAGGACTTCGAGGCTTCCCAAACAAATCTTGACAAAGGTTTCCTCAATCATTCAGCTTCCTTTCCTACATGCAACAACCAAATCCTTCTTTCCTTCTTTCAGCAACACCTCAATATGCATTCTCCAATTTCTTCAAGGTATCCATCATGACTATAATATGCCCTCCCTCTCAACTTGGTACATAACCTTCCTTTTATCTCGACTCCTTAAGTTAGTGTTGAAGCCCTGAAAATCGAGTCTACAACAAAGGGGATACCCACCCGGTCCGAACCTTGGTTAGCAGCTCCTTTTCCGTTTGGTATAGTGGGTCTGACTGGGGATATGGGACCAGTTTCCCAATTTATGTGTGTGTGTGTTGAGAATTGATATTTCCTTCCTAATAATTTCTAAGTAAAATGCTTTTATTCTAAGTCTAATTTAACAACATGCAATTACATTCTAATGAACAAAAATATCTAATTCTAAAACTAACCCGAGATTTAATCTTTCAGTTATGTGATCTAAAATAATTTGTAATGGAAATTGGTAATAAAGATCATTCAATTGCTATGAGAAAAGAATTCAATAAAGATGAATTATTTCATATAAAAAGTTAAACGAAACAATTGTGAAAAACATATCGCATAATAAGTCACTCATATATTAAGCATAAATAAATGGCTATCACTGTACAGAAGTGCCAAATGATAACTCAAGCATTCAAGCATTCATACATAAATAACTGAACATGAATATCACCTTAACACATAAGCAGAAATTGTTAAGAGATAAAAGTACCATTTATAACGAGTTCTACTCATGAGCTCCAGCAATAATGATTTATCTCTTCTTAATTCAACATCTACTAAGAGTACAAAAGTGCAATTTCAGTAGCAGATATTAAACACAGATGTCAATAAATCTTGTTCCATTCATTCATCAAAACCTCCTTAGAGGGTGCAGAAGTGCATGTTCTGAGGACAAGTTTTTGACAAATTTCAGGACCCTTCTCTAAATGCATGAGAAGGGTTTAAATACTACTAGCTAAATCTAAAAATAGTTTATTACAAAAATATAGGAGGTGGTTTAAATGACTATCCTCATTTCAGGCAAAAATAAAGCAAAACTAAAACTAAAACTGAATCTAAAAGTAAAACTAGCAATTAACTATCTATGTATCTGTTCCTTGTAGTCGCAAGCATCCAGCATCAGCTTGAGGAGAGTTGGTTGGCCGACCTCCGATTTTAGTTGTCCTGCGAAAACGAAATCGACAAGTGCTGGCGCCATCTTCTCGGCAGAGTTAGTGAGACACTTGAGAGTCATGCACTGACTATGTGGTTTAACCAAGTACTGCCAGTAAGAATCCCAATTTAACTTGGTTAACCTTTTGATGGACCCTGCTCTTTCTTGAGCCTTTTGTCTCCAACTTGTTTGTAGATGTTGCACATTTGGTAGAAATTTACATATCACTTGAAGATATCCCTAATAAATACCACTAGTTTTTAGACCTCGGGTTTTGCCTTTCACCTTTAGCACTTTTTCCTACAATTTTCCGGGCTTACAAGTGACTGAGTGATTAAAGGCTTTCCTTTTCAAGAGGTATTACTTGGCGATTCCGCTAATCGTGCATTGGAAACTGCCTCCGTTTCTTGATACGGGCTTCCCTAGTGCTATTTTTCGCCTCTTGTGCGCACTTTTTGTTATAGGATGTAAACCTTAAATTTTGTGGAAAGAATGACTCCATTAGTTCTTAGCTCTGAGTCTTAAACTATCGGTTTGTTATCTCAATGCTATCCAGTACCCATTTGACCATGTCCATGTATGGAAAAAATTTGGGCCTTGTCGCTACCCAGTGCAAGAATGAGCATGCTAGTTCTGTAATTGACGCCTCAGACGACGCGCGTGAGTCTGCAGTAGTTATAACCTCCATTACTCTGGGATTTTCTTCCTCGAGTAAACTGTGCATGCCTTCCCAAGTAGTAACGTCGGCATCTCTGTTACAAGTGGTGTTCGGGTATAAGGGCGTCATTTCTTTGTCTTCAGATTTCGGAGCCTTTCCTTTCTTTCCCATAATAATCTGAACACTGCTATGTATACTTCTCTGCTTTTCGCTCCTGCAATTTGCAAATGAGGAAAGAGTAATGATAAGAAAAAAGTGACGGGAAAGCTTTAAATGTTGAAATCATATAAAATATATCACCTTACGTGAAATGGCTCTTCGATCAAATCAAAACCATATTTCATTAATGATTACCAACTAACTCATTAAATTAACATTAACGCGCATAACTGGGCATCGGTTTGTGGAAAAGCTTTTTCGAACGACGAGCCCTGCAGATCTGCGATAAAGCGATTTTGTGATTTGTTTCGCAATATCGCAAATACGTTACGTGTGGCAATCATCTATTACCATATGTTTTTTGCACAATGCGATTTGCGAGACGCGCCATCGTATATTGGCGGTTTGAGGTATTTCACTTTAAATGATACTTGAAACACATGAAAACTGTGATGCGATGAATTTCTTTAGTATGTGATCTCACATCGTGATTTCGAAATCTTAGGATTCTGTTTGTAGGAAATCATTTATTACCTTTTTGCGATGCGACGCTTTTTATTGAGAGAACAGTTTTATTCGAACTTATCATAAAACTTAAGTCTTTTTAGATTTTCGAGTATTCTCCTAAGTTTATGATAGTAAGATTTATTCAGAAAGGGAATACAAGTCCTAATTTATTTTTATAAATTTTTTGGATAAGGGTCCCCACTTATTTATTATTAGTGAGAAAACTAAATAAGAAGGGGGGTTTTTGTTGGCCACAGCAATTGGCGATTCACTTGGAAGAACCAGTTATCTCTGCTTTTCTTTTGAATTTTCTAAACTTCCAAAACAGAAGGTTTTTTAGAGAATCAAACTCTATTATAGAAAGATAAAGTACACCATGCTTTCAGTTGTCAAGGATAGTTTGTTTCTTCTATGTTAACTTTGGTTATTTACTTCCTAGAGCTAGTCATTGTATTTACATCAACCACTACTTGGTTTATAAAAAACAAAAAAAAACAAAAAAAACAAAAAAAACAAAAAAACAAAAACAAAACAAAACAAAACAAAAAAAACAAAAACAAAAAAACAAAAAACAAAAACTTCTCTGTAAATCAGTTTTCAATATGCTCATTTGTCGTAGGTAGAGCCTCTGCTACCAGCAAGCATTTATAGCCTCGACAGGGTTACTTG
Source organism: Pinus tabuliformis (assembly GCA_031772625.1). Classification (NCBI taxonomy): domain Eukaryota; kingdom Viridiplantae; phylum Streptophyta; class Pinopsida; order Pinales; family Pinaceae; genus Pinus; species Pinus tabuliformis. The sequence continues at coordinate 1,660,426,788 of CM062818.1, read as the reverse complement.
TTACCTAGCAATGATCCTGTATCCTACTTGGAGAAATATACGATTTTCAAAGGGAAATCCATATCCACACTTATTGCTTTTATTTTCTTTTAATCCTTAAAGAACAATGCCTTGGTTTGGTAGCCAAATTATGACAGTGCCACTCACTTGATTTATAACTTTGTTGAACAAGTTGGCTCATGATGAGACCCCTTGTCTTTTGATTGCAATAATCTCGAGTCATTGCCCTGTTGTGATATGCAGTTTTGGAAAAGTCAGCAAGCTATAATATCTATGATCATGATAAGTCGGCTCGTGATGAGACTTCTTATTCTTTAAATTAAAATGTATCGCTAGATTATTCCTTGAAGCTCGTAATTCCCTAAGTGGGGAGGAAGTCATTGTTTCCTTAAGAATAGCTCTGGACAACAATGGTAGAGTTTTTTGGAAAGAGCTTTTCTACAGAGAATCTTCGTTTTTGTTATTGATACTTTTATTTGACTGATATAAAACAATTTCCCACTAAAGGTCATTTTTTATCAAAATTTACAAGGTTGAAACTAGTATCACTTTCAAGCTTATAGCCTTTGACTATATCTTTCAACAATAATGTCCAATTTTCTAAATAAGTCCTATTTATACAAGCGAAAAAACAAAAATTAAAATAAATTCTAGTATTTTTCGTGAATTCCAAATGTAACCATTTACAACTAGTTTTATCATCAAAATAAAGGAAAAGCTAATTTACAAAAATAGAAGAATGATCTCCTATGGAAAGTATTTTTTAAGGATCTGCCCGTTAACAAGTAAAGATTCTCTTTTTCCTGTTAAATCCTGTAACATAAAGGTAGATGGACCTATGATTTCTGCTATTTGGAGAGGGTCAAGCCACATTCGTTGAAATTTCATATGTTTGCCCTTTTCCTCATGAGCCTTATCCAATTTTAAAACTAGATCTCCAATCTGAAAGTCCTTTCTAGATATCATGTTTGAATCAAAAGAAGATTTTACTAATGCTTGGTGATGCGCATGAGTTATTTTAGCCTGTTCTCGTTTCTCTTCTATCTTAAGGATTTGTAGCTACCTTAGTTGTAAGGAAGAAGTTGGTGTTTTGTCAATAAATTGAACTAAGGCCAACGAGGGAATCTCTAGATGAGTTGGAAGGACCACTTCTTTCCCATAAACCAAATTAAAGGGAGAAGTGCCAATGGAGGCTTTCTGTGTTATTCGGTCTGCCCATAGAGCATATGTTAAGGATTTGTGCCAATTCTTATGAGTTTGATCAATGGTTCGCTTAATGATTCTGATTAAGTTTTTATTTGTTGATTCAGCTAACCCATTCCCCTGTGGGTAATAATTGGCAGAGTATTTAAGCTTAAAACCTCTTTTGAGTGCAAATTCAGTCATAGCATTGCCAAAAAAATACGATGCATTATCAAACATTAAAGTGGAGGGTAAACCAAACCTGGTGATTATGAATTGATCTATGAAATCAATGATGTGTTCGACATTAGCTATCTTGAGAGGAACTGCTTCTACCCATTTAGTAAAATAATCTGTAGCTGTAAGGATATACCTATGCTGTTTAGAAGAATGAGGAACGATCTCACCTATTATATCCAATCCCCATTGATCAAAAGGTTGATCAATATTGACTAGTTGCAAAGGCAATGATGGTTTCTTTTGTCTCCCAGCAGCAGTTTGACAAACTTGACATTTCCTTACATAGCTATGTGAATCTTTGAATAGTGTAGGCCAATAGTACCCTGTGCGCAAGATTTTATGTGTTGTAGTATCTCCAGCATAATTTCCACCTGCTAGTCCATCATGGAGTTCCTGCAACACCTTTTCAGCTTCAAATTTTTCGAGACATCGAAGGAGAACATAATCATAATTCATCCTAAAAAGTACATCGTTTACAAGTTGATATTGCTTAAGCTTCAACCTTAGGGCTATTTTCTTTGTATAATCTAGGTTTGAAGGAGCATATCCGTTCTTTAGATAAAATATGATATCAGTGTATAATGATTCAATATCGTTTAGGCTTACCTCATACATTTGTACTTCTGAAGACGATATTTCAGAAATAAGCGATGCTCCAGCCAGCATTTTACAAAAGCCTTGACCTTTTACAATATTTGCTGGTTTAATTTCAGCATCGTATTCTTGTAAGGTCGTAACCCAATTTGCTCTCTTTTCACCCACATCTTTCTATATTAAGAGATTTCTTACCGCTGGAAACGACACTATGATTTTTGTATGGGTTTTAAGTAGGAAGGGTCTGAAATGTTTGATCGCTTTGAAAACAGCATAAGCTTGCTTCTCGACATCAGAATAATTTAATTCGGCCCCTTGTAGATTTGAACTGAAAAAGGCAATTGGGGCTTCCGCCTTATCTTGATTTGCTTGAGTGAGTATCGCAGCATATGATCTATCAGAGGCAAATGTATACAAAATGAAAGGATTGGAGAAATTTGGAGTGGCTAAAGATGGGGCATTTACAATCGCTTGTTTAATCAGATTGAATGCTTCATATTCTTCTTGGCCCCATTTAAAGATTGAATTCTTTTTAATCATTGCTTGTAAGGGAGATATGATCCTTGAAAATTCTGGAACAAATCTCTTTACAAAATTAATCTGGCCAAGGAAGGATTGCATAGCTTTCTTGTTGTGAGGCAAGGGTATTTCTGAGATCTCCTTGATTCTGTCGAGATCAATATGGATTCCATATTTTCACACTATAAATCCAAGAAGTTTTCCTTCACTTAATGAAAAAAAAGGACTTTTTTAGATTAAGTAAAATTCCATACCTTTGGCAACGTTGGAAGATCTATTTCAAATCTCTGAGATGATTACCTCGTTTCTTGGAATATACAGTTATATCATCCAAGTAGATTACTACTGATTTGTTTACTAATCCATTAAATGCGATGTCCATGGCCCTTTGAAATGTGGCGCTAGCATTGATCAGACCAAAAGGAATCTTTTGATATGCGTAAGTACCCCATTTGGTTCTGAACATGGTCTTTAATTGATCATCAAGGTGGACAAAAACTTGGTTGTAGCCGGAGAAACCATCCAAAAAGGACATTAATTATGATCCTGCAACTGCTTGTAATATTTGCTCCATGGGAGGCAAAGGAAAATTATCTTTTTGGCAGGCTTTGTTAAGATTTCGAAAGTCAATGCAAATTCTAATGTCTCTGTTTTTCTTTCTAACGGGAACCATATTGGAAACCCATTTAGAATGTCGAACGGGAAAAATGATTTTGGCTTTCAATAATTTATTGAGCTCAAACTTAATCTGATTTTCCAAATTAGGGTGGATCTTTCTCAGCTTTTGTTGGATAGGGTTTTCATCGTTTATCATTGGGATAGTACGCTGATGATATAAGTGTCGTAAGTCTTAAGTTGATCATAGTTCCAGGCAAAGACACTTTTGTATTGTTTAAGGAGACGAACGTATGCTAATCTTTCTTCACAGGCTAGGCCAAGACCTAGATTGATATTCTGCGGCTTGGTATCAGTTCCTAGTTTTACTAATTCATAGTTCAGAGTTGAACTTTGAATTTTTGAATTGGTAGATCTTTTGAATCGGTCTTTCAAATCATATAGGTCTTCCAATTTGACTACTAATTTTGGCATAGCATTATTAGTGCTATCTTGTTGCAACTGTTTGTCATGTTGGTCTTCATCTATAATCTGATTAGTGTAAGATCCTTCTGATGTGAGGAAGCTTACAATATCAGGATCATCGTTGAAAATTCTCCAATTGGTGATGTTATTAGGAATTGAGGGTCTAAATATATATTCAATTGAGAATATATCCGGGCTAGTCTTCTGAGAGAATGAGCTTGGAAGCTACGTTTTCCAAGAGGTTAGCACTAGCATTTTGGAGTCTGGGAATTGATGAAATATTGAATGCTATAAAATGTTCAATTAGATCTTGTACTAAAGATTGATAATGCTTTAAATGACCTGATAGACAATGTATAGTATTTCGTACCTGTCTAATTACAATTTCAGAATCTCCAAAAACTTGTAGATACTTGATATCTAGTCCGATTGCTTTGTATAATCCTTGGATTAAAGCCTCGTATTCTGTAGTATTATTGGTGCAATCAAACTCGAGTCTACAAGTTAGCATAGTTTTGTTTCCCTCTGGGCTAACTAATACGCATCCTACTCCTACTCCATCGTTAGACTTAGAACCGTCAAAAAATAACTTCCAAAATAAATATTTATTTACAGGACTATCTATGAAATTAACACATTTAGAACTATCTGTTTGAGAAAAGTTTTCTACTTGAGATAAAATAGAATGTTCTAAGTAAGGAGAAGTATGAGCATTGAAATTTCCTAAGAAAGAGTCAACAGGATAGTTTCCAATTATATTGTCGATGTATGCTACAGGTTAATTTTCTCCTTCCAATTCTATTACTATGTATTTTTGATGCCTTTCTCGCTCAACCTTTATTTGATTAGGTTTACCATTGTAAGGGAGCCACATATGCGACCTGTCAGTTGCAAAATATCCATGAAGCTTTTCAGACCAATCCTTGCTAAGAATTAAGCCATAAAATTCTAGAATGTCTGCAACTAAAATATCAATAACTTGACATACCTTTGGATTAGATGACAGCCTTATGGTAACTTAATTTAGTTCACCGATCACTTCAACCTGCGACCGGTCCAGTTGAACTATGCGTACTACAGATTTTTTAGGTTGAACGTTCAGCTTTGCATATATTGATTTAGGTAAGCTATTAGATGAAGTTCCTGAATCAACTAAACAATTATGCAAATTTTTGTTGAAAACTTCATAAGTAAGAAGAAATGGAGTATGAGATCTTGACCTTCCTCTAATTAAAGCGATATCGTTTGGATCAACTTTACTAGTCACATTAGTTGGAGGTCTTCCCATCTCGTGAGAAGCTTGCGAGATTACAGCGACAGGCAGAGGTGCAACTGGTATTGTGTGTAACTCTTTCAAAAGTAGCTTTTGTTGATGTTTTAACTTGCTCAATTCATAAAAAGTAATGTTAGCCCTAGTCTTCTTCATGTCTTCTATGATATTATACTCCATCTCATCAGAAACAATCAATTTTTTAGATGGAGTCGGTGAATCTATTTGGACTGGGCTTGTTTGAGTCTCTTTGGGTGACGTTTTCTTACCTGCGACTTTATCCTTAGACATTGAGCTTGCGCTCTTTGGCTTAGGAGTAGGTTGAGGAGGATCGAGTTGATTTCTACTTCTAGTACTGACTGGTGATGCCTCTTGATCCTCTTCTTCTAGGAGGATGAAATCCCACATTCCCTGTACTTCTACAACTTCTTCTTCATCAGTAGGCTCCTCGTTGGAAATTTCCTCTTCTTCTTCTTCTGATTCAACATTTGTGATAGCATTGGGAGGCTTTGAATTAGTTGAAGGATTTCTTCTATAAGGCTTGTAAGGCTTTTTAGAAGAAGTCTCTGCTACTTGTTTCTTAATGTCAACCATTTCGTTAGACATGGTTTTCAAAACTTTCTGCAATCCTTCTAAATCGAATGGGTCTTTGGACTATTTTTTCTTTGGATCTTCTTTAAAATTAACCTTCTTAGATTTATGTTCATCAACGGCGCTTTTCTTTTCTAAGGTTGTGATACGTTTCTCTACCGCTATTGCTTTCTTCATATTGTTAACTAAAGTTGTTTTGTTAGCTCTATCAACGAAGATTGCTATGTTTGATGGTAGAGAAGATATGTACCATTCACTTCGAACTTCACTCGGCTTGGAGGCGGTAGGAATTTTATTCAAAAGTTTATTGAAACGCGAGTTAAAATCTTTGACAGGTTCCCTTGATTCAGTCCTAAGGTTAGACAGGTCATTGATCAGTGTCGCAGTAGACCTGTCATCACCAAACTTAGTCAAGAATTGTTCTTGGAAAATATCCCAACTAGTGATAGATCCGGATGGTAATGAGAAATACCATGATCCGGCTACTCCTTGCAAAGTGTAAGGAAAGAGCTGGATGACAACGTCTTCATTAGTAACCCCATTGAGATTTATAGATAACATAAAGTTGTTTATGTGTTCTTCTGCTAGCATGCCTGCTTTAGGATTAAACTTAGGCAGCCATTTTTCAGGATGGGTCAGTAATTGACTCAAGGGCGCAGGCATTAAGACTGCCCCTGGGTTATTCCATGGAGTTTGGGCCATCGTTGAACTACTAACAGAGGAAAGCGCAGAAGATGATCCTTGCGGTTGGGAAGATGAGGATATTACAGTTCCAGATGATTGAGAAGGAGATGTTGAAGTTCCAGTGGTCTAGTGGACAATAATTTGAAGTGGAGGAGTGGATGGTTGACTTCACGGTGGAGAGGTTGAGATGGATGATGATGACGAAAGAGTCTCGCTATCAGACCCTTTAGGTGATTTCCTTGCTCTCTTCCTTGTAGGTAGAGGTAATTCAGTTGGTTTGATACCAAACTTTTCACTCTACAATCTGGTAAGGGGATGAGAATGGTTATATTGCGAAGTCACACTACCTTGAGATTTTTCAGATTTTTTGGGTGATATAGAAAATCATTGAAGTTTATGGATCAAAGATTCAACTTTAGGAGGTTCAATAGTAGATTTCTCTGAAATATTCAGGTTTGTGGCAGTGGTTGTTGTTTTATCGACTTCTCGCTCAAGATTTAAAGATTCTAAATGCGATGGAGAAGTCAAGGGAGATGGTGAGGGCGATTTACTCTCAGAATGGTATTTAGATTTAGATTTACTTGCCATTCACAGTTCGGGGCCCTCCTTCTAGCGTCAAATATGTTGAAGCCCTAAAAATCGGGTCTACAACAAGGGCCATACCCACCCGGTCCAGACCTTGATTAGCAGCTCCTTTTCCGTTTGGTATAGTGGGTCCAACTGGGGATATGGGACCAGTTTCCCAATTTATGTGTGTGTGTGTGTGTTGAGAATTGATATTTCCTTCCTAATAATTTCTAAGTAAAATGCTTTTATTCTAAGTCTAATTTAACAACATGCAATTGTATTCTAATGAACAAAAATATCTAATTCTAAAACTAACCCAGGATTTAATCTTTCAGTTATGCGATCTAAAATAATTTCTAATGGCAATTGGTAATAAATATCATTCAATTTCTATGAGAAAAGAATTCAATAAAGATGAATTATTTCGTATAAAAAGTTAAACGAAACAATTGTGAAAAACATATCGCATAATAAGTCACTCATATATTAAGCATAAATAAATGGCTATCACCGTACAGAAGTGCCAAATGATAACTCAAGCATTCAAGCATTCATACATAAATAATTGAACATGAATATCACCTTAACACATAAGCAGAAATTGTTAAGAGATAAAAGTACCATTTATAACGAGTTCTACTCATGAGCTCCAGCAATAATGATTTATCTCTTCTTAATTCAACATCTACTAAGAGTACAAAAGTGCAATTTCAGTAGCAGATATTAAACACAGATATCAATAAATCTTGTTCCATTCATTCATCAAAACCTCCTCAGAGGGTGCAGAAGTGCATGTTTTGAGGACAAGTTTTTGACAAATTTCAGGACCCTTCTCTAAATGCATGAGAAGGGTTTAAATACTACTAGCTAAATCTAAAAATAGTTTATTACAAAAATATAGGAGGCGGTTTAAATGACCGTCCTCATTTCAGGAAAAAATAAAGCAAAACTAAAACTAAAACTGAATCTAAAAGTAAAACTGGCAATTAACTATCTATGTATCTGTTCCTTGTAGTTGCAAGCATCCAGCATCAGCTTGAGGAGAGTTGGCTGGTCGACCTCCGACTTTAGCTGTCCTGCGAAAACAGAATCAACAAGTGTTGGCGCCATCTTCTCGGCAGAGTCATGCACTAACTGTGTGGTTTAACCAAGTACTGCCAGTAAGAATCCCAATTTAACTTGGTTAACCTTTTGATGGACCCTGCTCTTTCTTGAGCCTTTTATCTCCAGCTTGTTTGTAGATGCTACACATTTGGTAGAAATTTACATATCAGTTGAAGATATCTCTGATAAATACCACTGGTTTTTAGAGCTCGGGTTTTGCCTTTCGCCTTTAGCACTTTTTCCTACAATTTTCCGGGCTTACAGGTGACTGAGTGATTAGAGGCTTTCCTTTTCAAGAGGTTTTGCCTGGCAATGCCACTAATCGCTCATCGGAAACTACCTCTGTTTCTTGATCCGAGCTTCCGTAGTGCTATTTTTCACCTCTTGCGCGCTTTTTGTTAGAGGATGTAAACCTTAAATTTTGTGGAAAGAATGACTCCATGAGTTCTTAGCTCTGAGTCTTAAACTATCGGTTTGTTATCTCAGCGCTATCCAGTACCCATTTGACCATGTCCGTGTATGGAAGAATCTTGGGTCTTACCGCTATCCAATGCAAGAACAAGCATACTAGTTCTGTAATTGATGCCTCAGATGACCCGCGTGAGTCTGCAGTAGCTGTAACCTCCATTACTCTGGGATTTTCTTCCTCGAGTAAACTGTGTTAGTGTCGGTCTTGAAAGCCCTCCATCAGTGATCAAAGCTCTTTGCATTTGCATTAGTAGGTGTCTCATCAGTGTCAAATTTTGCATCCCGTTAGGCATGCCATAACCCTGATGGAGGAGCTGGTTTATTTATACCCCTCTTGGTTTTGCTGGATCAGGTCATATCAGTCATTAAGCTCTTTCAAGCTTGTCTTGTTTTGTCTTGAGGTCAAAGGTCCTAGGTCTAGGGTTTTGGTCATTTATCCCTGCAAGGTCATGTCTTTGAAAGTCCTTGAGTGCCCAGCAAGCCAGAGGGAGGATTGTAAACATGTTTCTTTGATATTTTCATCATGTACAGTTCATTTTTAACCTTGGATTTAAAAACTTTGTTTTTAAAGCCAAGGTCATGTTAAATTTTTGTAAAAAGAATGAAATTCCAAAAAGTCTTCAAAAGGGCAACAGTAACCCGGGTCCCCTTGCCAAAGTCCCTCAGATGATCTACCTGCAAAAAGAATCAAGTCAAAGCACTCAATGAGTCAAATTCAGGATAAAGGAAACCAAAAATCAGTGTTATAAAGTGTCAAAAGAAAAAACATTAGAAAGTGGGTTTGTAAATGAAATTTTTTCAAATGAGACTTATAAAAGCCCAAATTCCCTCCTTTCACCCTCATTGTGCATTCTAACGCTTGCAAGAGAGATAGAGAGAGTGATTGAGAGAAAGGAGCGAAAGAGGAGCAATTTCGGGCAGCAGAGAGGGGCGCGACCCGTCGAACCAGGTGCGCGACCCGTTGGGTGGTGCGCGACCCGTTGAGAGCTCTTCCGCAGTTCAGAAAAGCAACGTGCGCGACCCGTTGGGAGGGGCGCGACCCGTTGGGCGGCCTGCGCAACCCGTTGAACCGCTTGGCTGCAAACTTCAAACAAATTACCCCAATCTTCTTCCAAGTCATCGAATTTGCTCGAGGTAGGTGCTCTAAACATGGATTAATTGCTGGTTATGAATGGTGGATGTCATGAGCATGTTTCTATGATCAAAATTTTGCAAGTGGAACTCTTTATATGGCTGCAATGTTAATGAGCAAACAGTGCTAGGGTTTATGTTGTTTCAAGCTATTTTTCCCTTTGGTTTGTTTCCCTCCTTTCCCTTTCACTCACACTTATATGTTCATCTCCTTTCCCATATTATTTTACAAATGAAATGCAAATCTTTCCCCATCCCTAATGACTAAAAATGTAAACCCTACCCCTTTCCCAAAGCATACAAAACCCTAATTTCCCTCTACCATATACATGTATAAACAAAGGAAAAATTCATGTGAAAACAAAAGAAAATGTTGATGAATATATCAGCAGGTTTTGTGTATGGTTTCCCTATTTCCCCTATTAATACATGTATGCATATTCCCATGTTCACTTTCATACATGTTTTTCCCATATGTAATGATCTTTGCAAATGATTTCCCAATTACAAATATGTGTTCCTATATGCATATGATTTGCAAAATTTCCCTTAAAAATTCCCTGTAATATTTATATATTCCCATTCCTTGTTAAAAGATCCCTCCCCTAACATTTCCCTCATGTCTTTTTCCCCTTGAAACAGCATAGATTTCAGCACTTTTTGCAGGCAGAGACAGCAATTCAGTTTGTCCACTTTGCTCCTAAACCATGTCAGAAACTGAAACTTATGAGCAAAGTGATGACCATTCATCATCTACAGAGGCTGAGGTACAGAGGAGGCCTCGTAAGGGTGGTAAGGGTGGACATCATAAGCGAGAGGAGCCCACCTCTTTGGCAGAATTACAGGCCTGTCCTATCGCAGTCACTTGTTTTCGGTACATGTCTTGTTATGAGTTCTGTGAGAGGATTTCCCGGATTCAGCACCATAGAGAGTTGGCCCGCTTGTTTGTTTTACACCTCCATGATGGACATGTCACTCTGGCAGGGGTGAACTTTACATTGACACCGGAGGTGATCTCACAGGCTACAGGGATACCGAATGTGGGTGAGGTGTGGCCTAAGCGCAGGTTGCTAGATTTTGTTCACTTTGAGCCCTATGTCCGGCCACCATTCGTGAGACATTTGGCGGGTGTTTTTCCATTCAGATTTCTCCGGAGCGAGTATGCTCCCATCATGAGGCTTATTATGCATTATTTTACCTGTGAGGGCAGATTTTCACAGGTGTACTCATATCACATTCGCCTTTTGATGCATTTCACCCGAGTGAGGATGATGAACATCCCGGTCTTCTTCTTTCATAACATTCAGAGGATGGTGCCCATGTTGCAGAAGAAGACCCCGGCCCAGCAGTACAGGAGCTTATGTCATTATGGTTTGATTCAGCTCATAGTCTCACATCAGTTGACTCAGCAGGGTATCTCATGGGAGGAGTTTATCTCTCGTGAGTTTTTCACAGTGCCACCTCAGCCACATCATGAGGTCATTCATGAGGAGGGAGGACCATCTCAGCAGCCTGATATTCCGGTCACCCGACATGTCAGCTCTACACCTTTGGTCACCTATCAGAAAGGCCCAAGGGCCTTATTTGCAGCAGCTAGGCGAGTACTATCTCCACAGCAGGTGGAAGGGGTCTCGCCTTCTTCTTCAGCTCAGCGAGTGTTATCTCCACATCAGGTGGAAGGGGCCTCGCTTTCTTCACCAGCACAGGTACTACAGAGAGGCAAAGAGCCCATGATTCATGAGGGTCCGGTGATTGATCGTGAGGCCAGTTCTCCTAGCCAAGAGGCGAAGGAGATCATTCAGCATCTCAGGGCTGAAAATGATGTTTTGCAGAGGAGACTTGAGGGTGCCCAATGGACTATCACTTACCTGGAGCAGCGGAACAAATAGTTAGAGGAGGAGAAAGCACTTGATGAGCTATGGAGGATTCGTAGCGACCGAGTCTTGAACCGTAGAAGACCCGGTGATCCATTGCCTGCTGACTGAGAGTCTATGCTCATTCAGGAGAATGCCCACTTGGAGAGGTTGTTGGCTAAGGCCAACCAAGAGAAAAAGCTGCTGAGAAACATGAAGAATCACTATTGGGCAAGGATGCATGTATGCAAGGCTAAAATGAAAATGTTCCAAAGGAGGTTGTTCGAGGCTCTTAGGCGGAGGCAGAAGACCAATCCACTCCGTATCTTGGTTGAAGCATCCCTCAAAGATCATGGCACTCACTAGCTCAGCCACAGCACAAATCCAAAAAAAATTTGAGAATTTTGGGTAATTTTGGCATTTTTTGGAAATTTACAGGTTTTGGCTCCTCAACGGGTCTCACCCCCGGTGAGACCCTTTGTCATGGCAGCTCCTTTTTGCAAAAACTCAGCATTTCTAGATTTTTCATGCAAAGTTACATATGCCTATGGATGGACTTGAGTTTTTATGGAGTTTTGGGCCTCCAGAAGGTCAAAATACATGCAAAATTTGACTTTCTGCCCCTTTTTTGAGTTGCAGAAACCAGTCTTGGGAGAATTACGTTTTGACAGGGAAAATGACCTCTAAATCCAAAAATTCCAGTTGGGTTGGAAATTAGACTCATAGACCTTTCCAACGAGCTATCCTGCACCCAGTTCTGACACCTGGAAGTGCCCCAAACAGGGCTCCAAAGGGGCGCGACCCGTTGAGCAGGGGGGCACGACCCGTTGAGCAGATTTTGCCAGAATTGACTTGTTCAGCCCAGAAAACGCAGATTTGACTCTTTTTGACTTTTTGAGGTTAATGATGGTCCTCTTGGATGTAATTGTGACAATTTTTAGATACTTTTACTCTTGTTTAACACTTCTAGAAGATTTATTTATGTAAAGGGTAAAAATTGAATGTATGAACTGGTTTCCAAGTTTATAGAGGCAAGTTGTTTTGACTGCCTATTTTGTAGTGCTTAGTTTAGAAGTGGTTCAAACAGCTCCTAGGATAGTGAGCTTGACCCATGGAGGCAGGGAAAGAGGTTAGATCATCTATATTATGTACTTTCTTGCTCATTTTCATGGTTGGACTCTTGAGGGAGAAGCTATCATTGTATTATTTCACTTGTATCTCTGCAATTTTTGGCTAAGGAAGACCAGGGTTTTGCAGTCATCTTTGGGATTCTTGTGGACTCATGTGTTGATGGTGTGTTTCTCAATGTTATTGTAAGCTTTGTTATGTGATTCATTTCCTTTCTATACTTCTGCATATTAAACAAATGAAGTGTTAAAGTATGAATTCATGCTAGCCATGCTCTGCTTTTAAATTTGTTTAATTTCAATGTTTTCTACTGTCTAAAGGGAATTCAAAGTCATTGTTTGCTCTCTTTAGCTCCTCATTTTTCATTCCTGATCATCCATCTCAAGTTAAGGCATCAACGCTGTTTCCTACCTCGCCCCAAGGAACCCCCTGCAGAAGCTGTGTCCAATCCCCGCACCCAAAATTGCCATCCCCTCAACTTGCCACCAAAAAACCCAAAAAACCCCAAATCAACCTTTTTAATCAGTTTACTAGCCTAATATCAGTGTTACCTTGTTGGTCATCTCATCCCATTGAAGATCTGCCGAGATTGACCGGAGAGAGCCTTCTCCTGCCCCGTAGGGCTAGCTACGAGGCTAAATGGTTTGATGTAGCCTTGAGGTTTACCTTTCTCAGCCTGAGGTGAAATTTCAAGCGCTAACAAACTGTGCATGCCTTCCCAAGTAGTAACGTCGGAATCTCTATTACAGGTGGTGTCCGTGTATAAGTGAATCATTTCTTTGTCTTCAAAACTCGGAGCCTTTCATTTCTTTCCCATAATATTCTGAACACTGCTATGTATATTTCTCTGCTTTTCGCTCCTGCAATTTGCAAATGAGGAAAGAGTAATGATAAGAAAAAGGTGACGAGAAAGCTTTAAATGTTGAAATCATATAAAATATATCACCTTACGTGAAATGTCTCTTCGATCAGATCAAAACCATATTTCATTAATGATTACCAACTAACTCATTAAATTAACAGTAATGCACATAACTGAACATTGGTTTGTGGAAAATCTTTTTCGAATGACGAGCCCTACAGATCTGCAATAAGGCGATTTTGCGATTTGCTTCGCAATATTGCAAATCGCAATATCGCAGATCTGTTACATGTGGCAATCATCTATTACCATATGTTTTCTGCGCAATGCGATTTGCGAGACGCGCCATCGAATATTGGTGGTTTGAGGCATTTCACTTTAAGTGATACTTGAAGCACATGAAAATTGCGATGTGATGAATTTCTTTAGTATGTGATCTCGCATCGTGATTTCGCAATCTTAGGATTTTGTTTGTAGGAAAGCATTTATTACCTTTTTGCGATGCGACGCTTTTTATTGAGAGAACGGTTTTATTCGAACTTATCATAAAACTTAAGTATTTTTAGATTTTAGGGTATTATCCTAAGTTTATGATAGTAAGATTTATTAAAAAAGGGAATACAAGTCCTAATTTATTTTTATAAATTTTTTGAATAAGGGTCCCCACTTATTTAGTATTAGTGAGAAAACTAAATAAGAAGGGGGGTTGTTGCTGGCCACAACACTTAGGGAGATCAACTTCTTTTTATAAAAACAAATAAGCTTTCATGGCTTCCATCCTTCCTATCAAAGGTATCTTGAGAACCATCATTCATATAACTCCCTTCATCATTCTTATCAAATCAACATCACTTACGAACATCTTCATCATCTTGAAGATTATGTACCTACACAACTTCAATAGCAAGTACAACCAAATACATATATAGAAGCATGAACTTAACTATATGAGAATCATGGAAGTATTAGACTTTAGACATTAAATACCTAAACTTAGTTAGGCTCATAATCTGTAAGAGAAACATACTCCTATACTTCAACTACTTGCTAGGGTTTTGTCATAAACCCTAGATTTCAATACTTCGAGCAACTCAATCAAGATAACAATCTTCATTATATATAGGGTCTCAATATTTCTTCCAGAGATATGGCATACTCTACTATAATATATTGAAAGCCCTAGAGGCAAGTCAAGCAAGTATAGTTCTACAATGCATCCAACAACTTTAGAATTCATATGATAGACTTATACTAGGATTTAATGCAAACCCTAGATTTTGTGCAAGAGACACTAAGCCTTAGATGTCAACAAATAAAAAAATCATAACACAATCTAAGGTTACAACGATATGACCAACTTCTACTAGGGCTTGTAGTGAACCATATCCTAGAACATAAAACTCTGACTAGGGCTTAGTTACAAACCCTAGAATTTATCAACAAATAGGTTAACACAAATACATATCTAGGATAATCATGCACAAGCATATCATAACATATATAAGACAAACCCAAGACACAAATATCAATACATTTAAAATTAGAGATATAACAATCTAGATCAGACTAGGGTTTTGATCATGTAGACAAACATTTACCTATGGATTTATTCCTAGGAACTAACTCTCAACACATAAGATTTTACTTAGAAACCCTAATTTACCAAAACCTCAAGGTCTAGGGACAAATTATTATCCAACTCTAAAGTACTAGGGTTTCATTAACAATATTGAAACTCCAAACATGACATTCACCATCAAAACCCCAAACATAAAAATAATAGTGTTTTCTAGATTTCATTAGTAACCCTAAGACTAGGGTTTTCATATTAACATACCCTTAGGTTAGGGTTTTATAGAGAACCTATTAGGGTTCCACAAACATTTTAATGAGGGTAGATTCAATATAATGATTAATCTCCCAAACAAGAATCTCTATGATTTGAAGGTCTTATACATAACACTTGTCAGTGATGTGAAGCAGATTCCTTAAAGTGAATGAGTATACCTTTATAATGAAGAGAAACAAAAACTTATAGTTTAAGGCGTACCTTCGAGTTTAGAAGACCTTATAGGACATCAATTCCAATAGAACTTCTATGATTTGTTTTGTGAGGTCTTCTTTATATCCCTTGAGCATATTAGCAAGCTTTTCCTAAAAACAAAAAATATAAAAGAAATGTTATTAGCATCTAGTGTAAACGCATCTAGATAAGAAAAGGAAAACCAAATATAAAAAATAATACGAGTAAGATACTTATATTTGGAAAAATGGTGGGGGCTCCCTATTAATCCAATCTCGAGGGATACCTATAACTTTAACAAAACAATTCAACAATGTCTTTCCAAAGCATGCTAAACCTGTAAGTGCTAGAAATAAAAATACAAAAACAATTCAAAAACTTAGAGTAGAAGTATAGAGTCCCTGGAAAATAAGTGTTTGACTTTAGATTCTTCCTTCTTGTTCTTGTTTGGAAGTCCTTCATCAACAACATTTGTATATTCCTTTTCTCTCTTCTTATTTCTTGGATTCTCAGGACAATCACTTTTATAGTGACCCATCTTATGACAATTGTAGCATTGAATTTTGGATAGGTTTGTCTTACTTTTAGGCCCTTTAGACTTCTTGAATGATCCTTTGTTCTTGTGATGAGAGAAATGCATTTGAAACTTTATCCTCTTCATTCTCCTTATTGCTTACTAGAGAAATTCAAACTTCTTCCTGATTGCACGCGTTCCATAGTTGTTCAAATGTCAGAGTTTCCTTCTAACTGTTGAGATCTGATGAGTGTTGTAAAAAGTAACTAGGTTCAGTCTTCATAATGACATTGTAATTGTGATTTTGTAAATGAAGTAAAGAAGAAATTACAATTATTTTTGTAATGCCTTGCTTCATGGGTTTCATGAGCAAGAAGTTTATTTTTAGATGGCTCCCATTGAGAGCCTTAGGATTTGTCAAAAGGTCAATGTCATGTATAAAGATATGTCAAATGTATTCTAGCAAATAGCCCTCCAAAGACAAGCATAGTTCTCCTCTTCCTATGTCAGCCTGCAAGATGAAATAATAACTCATGTCGGCTCATGTTATGGATACACACTAGTTCATAAACTCATGTCAACTTATATATACAAATGTTGATTTGGGGTAGCATCGGATGTGCTCTAGCCACAAAAATTGGTGGAGAGGCTAAAGCACAAGACATATCCAATACCCAGAAATGGTTTGGGCAGATTCTAAACAGTTTGGGAGATATTAAAATAATTAATATTTTTAATGGAGTCCCTACGTCTAATCTTAGGGAAAATAACATATTAATGTGAATTAATATAAAACTGTGTTAGAAGGGTCCAAAAGTCATGGATCAAGCTAGAGTTAATCTTAGCCATTGATTAGGGACTTAATCTCGGCTATTTATTTGTCAACAAGAAAAGTATAAGAGGAGGCTTGAGGGTTACTTGGAGAATACATTAAGGGAGACCAGTCAGTTCAATTTTTGGAGCAAGGTTAGCTAATAAATTCGAACTAGTGGTTTGGTGAGCAGTCAGGAGGTAGCAAATACAGAACAGAGAGATGGGATCAGGCACTGGAGACCAACGCTGAAGTAGGAGAGGCAGACGCGGGGCATTTCAGGCAGACACAGAGGCAACAGGAGACTGCGCAGTCACTAGAGGGCCTGCGTGGGTGACACAGAGAGACCCAGGGCTGACGCAGTCAAGTAGGGGCTGACACAGAGTGTCTGGGAGCCACGCAGAGGTCAGCGAAGCTGACGTTGGGACTGCGAGAAGTGTTGGAGAATTTTTCTCTCTGTGGGTAAGCTAGTTTCGCACCCTATTGTACTGAAGAATTACTGAATAACAAAATTCTCTCTTGTTGCATTGGTTTTCCCACATTGGGTTTTTCCGAAGATTGTTGTCCAAAATATCTATGTCAATGTGTTGATTATTGTACATGTGTTTGTTTCTATATTACGGTCTGATATCTACAACAAATTTTATTTTAATGTTTATTGAAGAAATTTCATAAAAACTTATTGAAAAATAAGTAGGAAAGTAAATCAGATGTTGTAGTGACAGAATTTTCACATGGTATCGGAGCAAGTAATTAGAGACAGAAAGGGAAAATCAGTTATGGGTTGAGACCACAATGTAGAGGCATCCACGTCAGGGGACTCACACAGATTTTCCGAAGATTGCACAAGAGAAAGAGACTTCGATTTCTCTATGTTGGCTTCCAGGCTTGAAGAAGAAGTGGCTTGCATGACTAGTTCTGCATCATCGGAAGTGTGGTATATAGACCGTGGAGCCTCATGGCATATGACAGGAATTAGAGAATGTTTCTTAGAGTATCGAGAAGAGAAGATGAACTTTCAAATCACCATGGGGAACAAGGCAAAGTGTAATCCAGTAGGGAAGGGTACCATAGTTTTTCAAACAGAATCAGGAGAACGATTCTGTGCTACAAATGTGCTGCATGTACCAGGATTGGGGATGAACTTACTTTTCGTGTCGCAAATTAAAGGCAAGGGCTATGATGTCTACTTCATCAAGGAGAAGGTATACGTCAAACACCTGAGCTGGAAAAAGAAAATGCAGATAGGGATCAAAAGTAACAGGTTGTATAGATTACAACTAGAATCGCCAATGGCACTAATAGGTAGTCATCGAGACAAGGACTTGAATGAACTATGGCACAGAAGAATGGGTCATTTACACCATGGAGCTCTGATAATTCTCAGGATCACTGTAACAGGAGTTTCGGATCTGAGTGCGGAACGAGATGATGTATGCAGAGGATGCACACTAGGAAAGTATGTCAAGGCAACATTTCCTTGGAGCAAACACAAGGACAAGAGTGTACTAGGATTGATACACTCAGATATCTGTGGACCTATGTTCGTCAAAGCTCTCAGTGGTGCCGAGTATTTCCTTATCTTCATTGATGACCACTCAAGGAAAACTTGGATTTATTTTTTGAAAACCAAGGACGAGGTTTTTTGTCTATTCAAAGAGTTCAAGGCTCTAGTGGAGAATCTGAATGGGAAGAAAGTAAAAGTTTTGCGCTCAGATAATGGTGGAGAGTATGTCAATAAGGACATCATTGATTTTTGCACTAAGGAGGGCATCAGAAAAGAGTGAACAACTCCCTACAATTCGAAGTAGAATGGAGTAGCAGAAAGAAAGAATAGGACTATTGTAGAAGCAGCTAGGGTCGTGATGTATGATCAGGATATGTCGAAATTCATGTGGGCGGAAGCATGCAACACAATAGTCTATGTTCAGAACAAGACTCCTCATTGGGTGTTGGGCAAGATTACTCTAGAAAAAAATTTCACAGGGAAGACACCTAAAGTCAGTCATTTCCAGATATTTGGGAGTTTAGCATATTGCCACATACCAAAGGAAAAGAGGAAGAATACCAAAATGCGGAAAAGGGATATCTGATGGGATATAGCGAGAACGCTAAGGCATATGGAATCTTCCTTCCAGGGAGGAGGAAGGTAGTAGTTCAACGAGATGTAAAGTTCATGGAGGACGGGGCTTTCAGAAAATCTCGTGAGATGCCTTCTGGGGAGCAGTCAAAAGAGGAGCTGCTGGTTAAGCCTCTTCAACCAACGGAAGTAAAAAATTCTTCCTCAGGTGAGGAAGATTCTCAAGATGAGGAGGAGGAGCTAAAAGAAGCACCTACTGGCATAGGAAGAACTAGCAAGGAACTTTGTCAGATTCTACGAGATGTAGAGGACTTCATCGGTGCGCCAAGAAACAATAAGAGGGAGTGAAAGCAGCTAGATAGATATCAGGCATTAGTAGCTTAGGATGGGGAGCCTGCCAATTTCAAGGAGGAAGCTCAACATCAGGTTTGTCTACACACGATGGTAGAGGAGTACAACTCCATAATGGTGAATGATGTTTGGGAGGTAGTGCCAAGGCCTCAAGACAGATCAGTGGTAGGTTCGAGGTGGATCTACAAGATCAAATACGTTGCAGACATCAGTGTTGAGAAATACAAGGCCAAGTTTGTGGCTAAGGGGTATGCTAAAAAGGAAGGAATTGACTATGAGGAGACCTTCGCCCTAGTAGCCAGGTATACATCTATTAGGACCGTGATATCTATTGCAGCTCAAATGGGATGGGAGATTCATCAGATGGATGTCAAAACGACTTTTCTGAATGGGGTAATAGAAGAAGATGTATATATTGAACAACCAGATTGCTTTGAGACACATGAGAAGAAGTCTCATGTATGCAGATTGAAGAAAACCTTGTATGGGCTGAAATAGGCACCTAGAGCATGGCATGGTCGAATAGATGGCTACTTGCAGAAGATGGGATTTGTCAAAAGTGACACGGATCTGAATCTCTACTATCTGGTTGTAGAGAATGAGCTACTAATGTTAGTATTGTATGTGGATGATCTCTTTCTAACAAGATCATCCAGGCTAACTGGGGACTGCAAGAAGAATCTAGCCACAAAATTCGATATGAAGGATTTGGGACGATTGCATTACTTCCTAGGGTTGGAAGTTTGGCAGCAGAAGGGAGAAATCTTCCTTGGGCAAAGGATTTATGCTACAGAAATCTTGAAAAGATTCAGGATGGAGGACGGTAGACCCATGGCTACTCCAATGATCACCAACTGGAAGAAGATTGATGCATTAGAAGACAAGGATGTTGATCCAACCCTATACAGGCAGCTCATAGGGTCCCTAATGTATCTGGTCAACACAAGGTCAGACATTTGCTACGTTGTCAACACCCTCAGTCAGTTCATGGTGGAATCGAAGAGGGCACACTAGGAAGAATCCAAACACGCTCTTAGGTATTTACAGGGAACAGTCAATTATGGACTCTTGTAAACCAAAGGTAAGGATATTAGTTTGAGTGGATTTACTGATGCAGATTGGGCAGGAAGTTTAGTGGATCGGAAAAGTACCTCTGGGTATTGTTTCAACATTGGATCAGGAATGACCTCTTAGTGCAATACGAAACAGAATTCCATTGCTTTGAGCTCATCTGAGGCAGAATATATGGCAGCGAGCACAGCTTCGTGTGAGGGCATATGGCTTAGAAAACTACTTGTGAACCTATTCAGAAGGAATATGGAGGTGACCAGGATCATGTGCAATAACCAGAGTTGCATCAAGCTCTCTGCGAATCCAGTGTTTCATGATAGGTTGAAACATATTGATATTTGGTGTCACTTTGTCAGGGACTATGTCCAACGAGGAGTTGTACAGTTGAGCTACACTCCTACAAGAGAATAGGTGGCAGACATCCTCACCAAGGCCCTTGGACGGACAAAGTTTGACTACTTTAGGGAAAAGATGGGGATGGTAAAGAACTCGTTTCGGTGGCAGAAATGGGAGTGATAACATCACAGATGTAGAGGGAGTTGCATTATGGATGCAGCATTGGGAGAAAGGACCGGCAACAGCACAGATGTAGAGGGAGTTGTCGTAGAAATGCAGCAGTGTAGAGGATGTTGGGCAGGGAGGCTTAGCATCAGCACAAGGACCAATGACAAATTATCAGGGTGATACTCAATGAGGAGTATTACTAGAGCACAGTACTCGCTAAGAGGGAGTGTTGATTTGGGGTAGCATCAATGTGCTCTAGCCATGAAAATTGGTGGAGGCTAAAGCACATGACATCTCCAATACTCAGAAATGGTTTGGGCAAATTCTAAAAAGTTTGGGAGATATTAAAATAATTAATATTTTTAATGGAGTCCCTAAGTCTAAACTTAGGGAAAATAACATATTAATGTGAATTAATATAACACTGTGTTAGAAGGGTCCAAAAGTCATGGATCAAGCCATAGTTAATCTTAGCCATTGATTAGGGACTTAATCTCGGTCGTTGATTTGTCAACGAGAAAAGTATAAGAGGAAGCTTGAGGGTCACTTGGAGAATACACTGAGGGAGACCAGTCAGTTCAATTTCTGGAGTGGGGTTAGCTGAGAAATTCGAACTAGTGGTCTAGTGAACAGTTAGGAGGTAGCAAGTACGGAACAGAGAGATGGGATTAGGCACTGGAGACCATTGTTGAGGCAGGAGATGCAGACGCAGGGCATTTCAGGCAGATGCAGAGGAAGCAGGAGACTGCGCATTCAATAGAGGGCCTATGTGGGTGACGCAAAGAGACCCAGGGCTGACGCAGAGTCTCTGAGAGCCACGTAAAGGTCAGCCATGCTGACACTGGGACTGGGAGAAGTGCTGGAGAATTTTTCTCTCTATGGGTAAGCTAGTTTGGCACCATGTTGTACTGAAGAATTGCTAAATAAAAAAATCCTCCCTTGTTGCACCAGTTTTCCCACATTCGGTTTTTCCGGGGACTGTTGTCCAAAATATTTGTGTCAATGTGTTGATTATTGTACATGTTTCTGTATTACAGTGTGATATCTACAGCAGAATTTATTTTAATGTTTAATGAAGGAATTTCATAAATAGCTTATTGAAGAATATGTAGGAAAATAAAATCATATGTTGTAGTGATAGAATTTTCACAACAAACAAACTACTATATATACCCACCTCGGCCTATTCCACAGTCAGAAGATTTGGCAGCTATCTATGATTTTTTGGGTGGGTAGAACAGAGAATTTCATATCTCTGACACAGTGAGAAGACTTCGGATACTTATGATATTTCATAAAATAATTACAGAGTTCAGATGTGAGAAAAGAGCTTGGTCTAAGGCACAGGAATGGATATTGGATAGGGAATTCAAATCCCTCTTATGTTCAGATCACAGTGACAGCAAGGAGTAAAGAAGGGCCAAGATATTACTGTTCGAATCTTTCTGAATCTCAGTACATAGTGGCAGTAAGACATATTCGGATGTGATCACATGAGTTTCTGAAGGAAGATAAAGGGATAGTGAGCTACTTCCTACAGTGAAGAGCCTCTCTGTCTAGGTATCACATCAAGTGCAGAGAAATAGTCTTGAAGAAATAACAGTTTGGTACAACAACAATTCATTGATGATGATAGTAAGGTCTCACAAGAAGAGATCTAGATGAGATCTCAGTGATGTCAATGTCTCAATGCTCAGAAGATCAAAGAGGAAGAGGAGTCAACAGGAAGAGAACATAGTCAAGAGGACTTGCGGCTTTGTCTTGGAGTGGCTAATAGTTCAAGGGCCTTGGTCTTGGTATTCGTCAATTGAAATCTCTGTAAGAATAATTTGTGTGGGTTTTCCTCTCAAAGAGTGAGAGGTTTTGGCCCTGGTTCATAACCTACATGTTGTGTCTCTTGTTTATTTATGTTCATACATTGGTTATTGTTTGATGAAGAAGAACACTAATAATCTAGAAAAGTAAAAAGCATTCACAAGCAGTCACTAATAGAAGCGAAATCACATAATTCTAATGCCCTAGATTTCTCAACAATGAGAAGGCACTCCATGATGTTGGTAACCCTAGAAGTGCAGTGATTACAAGCTCCTTTGCTGGTACTATCTCATCAATTTCCTAGAGTTCATCTCTTAATCTAGTTATTCTTACAAATAAGGATGCCATAGTGTCTTCCTTTGTCATTTTTATAGATCTTAGTTCATTCTTAAGACTTGTTATTTGACCAAGAGTCTTGATAGTGAATAATGCCTCATATATCTCTTGAGTGGAGTCTATGTTGGATATATATGGGATGAGGTTATCCTTTATTCCATCCACCATTAGTGTCATGCCCAATATTTTTGTTTCCCTAAATTTTGCCTTTTCTGTATCACTTGACTCATTTGTAGGCTTCTTCACCTTTCCTTTGACTAGATCCAAAACTTTATTCTTCTTGAGGATGAGGTATATCCTCTTCTTCCATGCCCTGTAGTTGGATGTTCCTTCTAATTTGTTTTCTCCCGTCATTGAGTTAGACATTGTCCTTTAATATAGTAGACTTGACTTCTTATATGATCCTTTTGATGACCCTTGTTCAAACCTCTTAAAACTCCTTTCAATAGATCTTTGAGCTGCCTTTTTCCTCCTTCTACACCTTAGCTCTGAAACCATGTTAGAAAATCAGAAAGGCAAAAGGATTTTCTTTATATTGATAATTACTTGTGATATTCTTATGTTTTCTTATGTTCCTCTTTTATCTTTTAGTTCATCAAGAAATTATCAAAGTAATAACACAAAGATCACAAACACCAGATGTAGGCGGACAGCCAAGGAAAACCCCTATCTAGGGGAAAAACCTAGTCAACAACTCGTAATAATTTCACAAGATGATACAAGACTCTTGACCTAGACACAAACTTCCTCCACTCCAAGTCATCCATTTCAGCAATAACTTCAACTTAGCAACTTCGACTTAGTAGCAGCAACTTCGACCCAACAGTTAGCCCAACAAAAAATTTAACCCAGTAGAAATACTTTGATCCAACAGCAGCACTTCGACCCTCCAACAGTAGACCAGAAAATCCACATGTATGAGAGAGAGAGATGACCCAAAAACTTCGATCTTATTCTTCCCAGCTATTCTCCTTCTCTTGGAATTTCGCACTTTTTATGCCTCTTCTTGGATATTGAACTTGTGACTATGTGTTGCAAATGAATTCAAACTGCGTGTACATATACCCTTTTGGTGAGGTCAAATTACCCTATTGGAGGCCAACTTGATCTCCTTGAGGCCGACTTGGTGTGGAGGTGACAAATGACTCAATAATAAATATTTTTACATGATTCAAAAGCCCAAGAAAGGTCTCTTTAAATGGACAATGACTCTAATGACTCAAAATAAATCCTAGAAGTCCTCAATGGGGACTTTGACCTAAAACATGATGACCAAAGCATGAAACCCATGCTTTAATAAGTGATAATAATAATAACAATAATAATAATAATAATTTTTCTTTCTTTTGATAAATACATTTCATTATGACTCAATACAATTATGAAGACCAAACCTAGTTACATTCTTCAACAATTTCAGCCAGGAGCTGTAGTGACCATCAACAACCCCCCTTTTTCATTAATATTAGCAATAAGACTAATAAATGGGGACCCTTCAAAAAATCAAATCTTAGAATTTAAGATTTCCTTTTTGTTTTCAATAAAACATGATATCAAAGCAAAATTCCCAAAAATATGAATTCTTACTTTTTCATGCTTCATGCGCATAAAAAACATTATAAATGTTGAGCCTCCTTATGAAAAGTGCTATATAACCACAAAAGCTAGGAAAAACCTTGTAAACGAAAAGTCTAGAGTACTAAGCAAAACTTTAATAAACCCGCTTTTTAATGATAGCATCGCATCGCAAAAAGGGTAATGGCGGGCATCCTTTACACAAGAAACTCTTCAAAATGCGAGAATGCGAGATCGCAAGCCTTACAAACTCATCGCATATCGCAGATTTCATTGACCGCAATGCCACTTAATACAAAACGCCCAAATTTTGCGAAATGCAATAAGCTTCTCGCAAATCGCATATCGCAGCCGCTTGATGAAACAATGGTTGTTAAAGATAATAGGTTTTGTGATATTGCAATCTACGATATTGCGAAGAAAATCGCAAAATAGATTTATCACAAATCTAAGGGCTCAGAGTTCAATGACAGTACTTTCCATCGTTCGATGCAAGAGTTATGAGCATTAAATTTTAGCTTAATGGTCAATTGATGGTTATTTATTAAAAATGATTCAGATCTGGTTTAAAGGACCATCTCACATAAGGTGATATCTTTGATATGATTTTAAGAATTAAAAGCTTTCCCATCACCTTATTGTTGTTCATTATTCACCATCATCCTTATCATATCTTTGTTCTCTACTTACTATTTTCATGAACAGCGCGCAGAGCGTAATGGGAAAGAAAGGCAAAGCTCCCGCATCTGAAAAATCAGAGATGACTCCGTTATTTACAGACACCACTTGTACCAAGGAAGCAGGGATATCTACCTGGGAAGCTATGTACTAACTGTTAGAAGAAGAAAACCCAAGAATCATGAAGGTTACAGTTATAGCAGATGGATGTGGATCATCCGAAGCATCACTAACAGAGCTTGCATTCTCGTTTTTGCACCGTATTGCAGCAAGGCTGAAGATACTCCCTTACACGGATATGGTAAAATGGGTTATAGACCATGCTGATATATCTGATAGGCAATTCAAGACACAGAACCAGGAGGTCATGGGGTCTTTTACCCCAAGTCATTTGGGGCGTTTGTATCACCTGCCAGAACCCTAGGCTATTATAACAAACAGTTTGTGGAAAAATTCGCCAAAGAGAACAAGGATTTGGCAGACTGCACAAAGAGCTGGTCCGCGAAGGAGGAACCGTTAAAGAAGGATAAAAATGGTATGTATGCCACTGGCTCACTCTCTTCTCCTTATTGTTTTTCTGCTGCAATGTTGAGTAGATTATTTGGGAAGCCAAATATCAATAGGTTTTCATCAGAATGGTTGCCTTTATTGAATGCGGCCACCAATGCCACCATAATGGATTAGGCCCAAATTTTATCAGATAATTTAGCTTCTGCTATTTTAAATTATCAAACTAAAAGAAGTTTTGCTCAGAGGTTTTACCCCCCATTCTTTTTATTTGCCTACGTCATGGATGCCATTTTTTTTGTCTCTGATTTTCCCATCATGAGGTGGAAATGGATAGTACAAAACCCTCTGCCTATTCAGGTTTATCACAAAGAACTGTGGGGATCCAATTTCGTCCCACAATTCTACAAAATTTGTCATCGAGTGATGCTTCCGATTCATAAAATGCTATATAACAAAGATGCCCCAAGATTCTCCCCAGAAGCTGAAATTGACATTCCCCTTATGGAAAGGTGGTTTGGGGAGGAGTTATTCACATACATTAGGGTATTTGGGAGCATTTTTTCTCCTCACATGCTTCCTTTGTATGTCCCCGACAAACTAATGGCCTGAGAGATAGCTTACCAGACCTGTGGTGTTGGGGGAATGAGCAGAGAACTCAAGAATTCTAAGAAGGCCATCTGGCCTCAATTCCCTGTGGTCTGCGGGACTTTTGCATTATTTGATTTGGGTCACACTTTTAAAGAGGTTGCTAATATGCTAAGTCTACAGCTACCAAAGTTCCGAGGGAGGCAGTACTATCCCTTTGATATTATAAAGAATTTTACAACGATGGTCAAAATAAAAGTGTTTACTAAAGAAGATGATCCCTTCGACGATGTCTTTCAGCAGAAGAGCTCTCTTAGAGAGATTCTACATATGACACAAATTCAGTTTGACCAAGGGAAGCTTCAAGAGTTTAACCATTACAGAGAATAGAGGTTGGCAAATGTGTTGTTGGACAAATTGCGCATTGAACCAACATGGAACTCCCAGTATTAGCATAAGTGGAAGTTCAGGAGAAGGAAAGTCTAAACCAAAGTCCAAGAAGGAATCAACTGAAAAATCCGATAAACAGTCAAAGAGTGAACACAGAAAAAGTGAAGGGTCAATCAAAGATACAGCTCAGTCTATAGAAAACCCTGACCAGCAGGTCTTTTTCCCAAAACAGGTCGAGACTCCCACCCCCCTCGCAAAGCCAATAAGTCCAATTGTAGTAGACCTAGAAAAGGAGTGGGAGAATTTAATGAGCTAATCAACACCGAGGAACAAAGTACAGAGCCATTAATATACCCAAGGGAGACAGACATAGAGATGATAATAGAAGATGTTATTAATACTCAAGAGACAAAGCATATTCCTGTTGCTCTGTCATCTGAAATTGTGCTGAAAATAGAGGAGATCCCTCCTCTGGATGTATTTTATAGCTCGCAACATAAGGTTGTTGTCAGGAAACAAATAAAGAAACAAAAAATAGATATTGTACTCTCTCCAGAGGTTGAACCTTTGGATATTCTTTGGAAAGACCCAACCACTGATCTAACAGAAAACCTAAGTAGGCTCTCTCAGATTGCAGGGGCATATGCTTCTGCAACCATTGATAAAGCGTCAGAAGTTCAAACGCTATTAAAAGAAAAGGAGGATAAGATTTTGTTTTTGAAACAGCAACTACAATAGGCCAGCGTCAGCCAAGAAGCAGAGATACAATTGGCAAAGTTACAACAGGACTTCTAGCAAATGCAGTTTGGTTATCAAAACAGTTTGGCCGATAAAGAACAACAGTTACAGGATACAATAGCACTGCATAAGGACGACCCTAAAATTGAAGAATTCATCACAGAAGCCCTTACCTCAATGACCAACTCTTACAACAAGAAGAAATGCTTTGCCAAAGGATCTCGCAATGGAATTCCCATTGCGAAAAAAGCAGTAACATTACAAATCAAGTCGTAGACTTACGACTCGATTATGATTTAGTTTTTACGAAATTTTCTAACTTTTTGAATTCGTTGAAATCAGAGGAAGGAAAAAGAGTGGAATTTCCCAGGAATGATGAATCCCACAAAGAAATGCTATTTGTGAAATGGGATGCACATCTCAAGGAAGCAGAGCAGGCGATGGAGGAGGCAGCAACAACAGAAAGCAATGTCATCGACTGCATTAACGAAAATCTGCACAAAGAAAATTTAATATCAGAGAGCACTCCAGGATTCCTCCCAAAGGCACAACAGCTTCAAACAAGGTGGAAGCAAATGGAAAAAGAAAAGGCAGAGTCAATTAAGCAGATAAGCAAGTTAAACTGGGACACTTACTGGCAGTATATGGTAAAACCACATAGCCAGTGGATGACTCTCAAATGCCTCATAACCTCCACTGAAAAGATAGTGCCAGCGCTCACCAGTTCTGTATTCGCAAGTCAATTGAAAGCTGAAGTTGGCCAATCGACGCTCTTGAAGCCCATGCTAGACATTTGCAACTTAAAATAACAGATACATGATTTAGCATAGATACAGTTTTAGTTTGATTTTAGTTCACTTTTTCTTAAAATGAGGGTGGTCATTTTGAACCTCCTCATCTATTTTTGTAATAACTATTTTTAGATTTTAGTTAGTATTATTTTAACCCTTCTCATTGCATTGGAGAAGGGTCCAAAAATTTATCAAAAACAATTCTTCAGAACGTGCAGTTTTCCCCCCACTGAGAAGGTTTTGATAAATGAATGGAACGAGATTTATCTATATCTAATTTTGATGTCTGCTACTGAAATGCACTTCTGTACTCTTATTAGATATTGAATTATTTGAAGATAAATCTATATTGTTGAAGCTCATGAGTAGGACCTATTACCAATGGTACTTTTATCTCCTAATACTTTTTTCTTATGTACCAAGTGATATATTATTTTCAGTTATTGATGTATGAAAGTCTTAAATGTTCAGTTGTCATTATTACACTTTTGTATGGTGATAACTATTCTTTTTATGTTGATTATATGAATAACTTTCATGTGATGTGTTTATCATAATTGTTTCGGCTAATTTCTTATATGAAACAATCATCTTTAATGGATTCCTTTCTCATAAGTGATTGAATGAATTTTATTATCAATTGCTGTTGGAAATTATTTTAGATCTCATAAGTGAAGCGTTACTCTCGGGATAGTTTAAAGTTAGATGTTTCCTTTTATTAGAATAAATTGCATATGTTAGTTAAAGATAGATTAGATTTATAATAAGCATTCACCCCATAAACCTTAAAAAAGAAAAACATCATCCCATTAGTTCACCATCATAAGCAGATTGGGAAACTGGTCCCATCATCCCCAATCGGAGCCACTATTCCAAACGGAAAAGGAGTTGCTTTCAAGGTCCAAACCGGGTGGTTATCCCCCTTGTTGTAGACCCGATTTTCGGGCCTTCAACATATTTAGCACTAGAAGGAGGGTCTGAACTATGAATGGCAAGAAAATTTAAATCCATAACCCATTCTGAGAGTAAATCACCCTCAACATCTCCCCCGACTTCTCCATCACATTCTGAATCTCCAAATTCTAAGCGAGAAGTTGAGAAAACAACAACCGTTGCTGAAAACCTGAACATCTTAGATAAATCCATTCTTGAACCTCCTAAAGTTTAGTCTTTAATTCATAAACTTCAAGGATATTCGATATCACCACAGAAGTCTTAGTTATCCCAAGGCAGTGTGACATCGCAATACATTCCTTCCCATCCTCTTACCAGATTACAGAGTGAAAAGCTTGGTATTGAACCAACAAAATTCCCTCTGCCAAAAAGAAAAAGAGCAAGGAAGACACCGGAAGGGTCTGATAGTGAGACTCTTTCATCATCATCATCCATTTCATCCAATCCATTGCAAAGTCAACCATCCACCCCCAACTCCATATTGTCGTTCAACAGGGTACTGGAACGTCAGTATCATCTTCCCAACCACTTGTAACTTCATCTGCACTTTCCTATATTAGTATCTCAACAATGGCACAAAGACCATGGGACAATCCAGGGGAAGTCACAATGCCTGCACCCTTGAGTCAATTACCAGCTCATCCCGAAAAATGGCTGCCAAAGTTTAACCTAGACACAGGCGTATTGGCAGAAGAACACATAAACAACTTTATGTTGTCAATAAATTTAAATGGAGTTACGGAAGAAGATGTTGTTGTTAGGATTTTCCCATATACCTTACAAAAAGTCGCTGGGCCCTGGTATTTTTCATTACCATCAAGATCCATTACTAGTTGGAATATTTTTCAAGAGCAGTTCTTGACAAAATTCGGTGATGATAGGTCTACAGTGACATTAATCAATGACCTTTCAAATCTTAAAACTGAATCAAGAGAACCTGTCAAAAATTTCAACTCGAGATTTAATAAGCTCTTAAATAAGATCCCTACCGCATCCAAGCCTAGCAAAGAAGTTCGAAGTGAATGGTACATATCTGCCTTACCTTCGAACATAGAAATCTTTGTAGATAGGGCTGCCAAGCCAACATTGGCTGAAATTATGAAAGAAGCGATAGCGGTGGAAAAACATATCCTAACTTTATAAAAGAAAAATGTTGTAGGTGAAATAAAATCTAAAAAGGTCGCTTTTAAAGATGACCCTAAGAAAAAACAATCAAAGGACCCATTTGACTTGGAAGGATTACAGAAAGTTTTAAAAACCATGTCTAACGAAATGGTTGATATTAAAAAACAAGTGGCAAAGACCTCTTCCAAGAAACCTTATAAGCCTTTCAGGAGGAATCCTTCAACTGATCCGAAGCCTCCCAACGCTATATCAAACGCCGAATCAGAAGGAGAAGAAGAGGAAGTTTCGAATGAGGAACATACTAATGATTATGAGGTTGTAGAACTACAGGGAATGTGGGACTTCATTCTCCAGATGAAGAAGATCAAGATGCATTACCAAGCACTACCAGAAGCAGAAATCAACTTGATCCTCCACAATCTAGTTCGAAACAGAAAAAACCCAAGCCAAGCTTCTAAATATAAAATTGCACATAAGAAATCATCACCAAAGGCAACTCAAACAAACCCAGTCCAATCTGATTCAACAACTCCATACAAAACACTTATCATTTCTGATGAAATGGAGTATAACATTGTTGAAGACATGAAGAAAGCCAGGGCCAACATTACTTTTCATGAGCTGAATAAATTGAAGCATCAACAGAAACTACTTTTGAAAGAGCTGCATGCAGTACCTGTTGCACCTCTACCTGCCGATGTAATCTCACAAGCTACTCATGAAATGGGGAGACCTCCAATTGGTATGTCAAATAAAATTGACCCAAATGACATTGTTTTAATTGGAGGAAGGTCAAAATCCCATACTCCTCCATTCCTCATTACCTTTGAAGTTTTCAATAAAAATTTGCATAACTGTTTGATAGACTCTGGTGCTTCATCAAATATTTTTCCTAAGACAGTTTGTGCAAAGTTAAATGTCCAACCTCAAAAGTTTGCAGTACACATAGTGCAGTTGGACCGGTCTCAAGTTGAGGTTATTGGCGAACTCAATCAAGTGACCATAAGGCTTTCATCGAATCCAAAGGTATGTCAAGTCATTGATATTTTCGTTGCAAACATTCCTGAATTTTATGGATTAATTCTTAGCAGGGATTGGTCAGAAAATTTTCACAATTACTTTGCAACCCACTGGTCACACATGTGGCTCCCTTACAATGGTAAATCAAATCAGATAAAGGTTGAGCGAGAAAGACACCAAAAGTACATAGTAACGGAGTTAGAAGGAGAAAATGAACCTATAGCGTACAACAATAATATAATTGGAAACTATTATGTTGATTTATTCTTAGGGAATTTCAATGCTCATACTTCACCTTTTTTAGAAAATTCAATTTTATCTCAGATAGAAATTTTTTCTCAAACGGATACTGCTAAATGCGTTAATTTTGTAGATAGGCCTGTAAATAAATCTTTATTTTGGAAATTATTTTTCGATGGCTCTAAATCTAATGATGGCGCAGAAGTAAGTTGTATATTAATTAGACCAAAAGGAGAGAAAACCATGCTAACCTGTAGACTCGAGTTCGATTGCACAAATAATACTGCGGAATATGAAGCTCTAGTTCAAGGGTTATACAAGGCAATTGGACTTGACATCAAATACCCACAAGTCTTTGTGGATTCTGAGATTGTTATCAAGCAGGTAAGAAATACTATACATTGTCTATCAGGTCACTTAAAACAATATCAATCGTTAGTACAAGACCTGACTTCACACTTTATAGCATTTAATATTTCATCTATTCCCAAACTCCAAAATGCTAGTGCTGACCTCCTGGCTAATGTAGCTTCCAATCTCATTCCCTCAGAAGACTATAGTCCAGACATATTTTCAATCGAATTAATCTTTAGACCCTCCATCCCGGATAATGTTACCAACTGGATAGTTTTTAATGATGATCCTGGTATTGTAAGTTTTCTGACTTCAAAAGGCTCTTACAATAATCAGATAATTGATGAAGACCAACATGACAAGCAGTTACAACAAGGAAGCACCAATAATGCTATACCCAAATCTGTAGTCAAGTTGGAAGACCATTATGACTTAAAGGACAGATTCAAAAGATCCACCAATTCAAAACTTCAGAGTTCAACTCTGAAATATGAATTAGTGAATCTAGGAACTGACATAAAGCCGCAAAATATCAACTTAGGTCTTGGTCTAACTCTAGAGTAAAAATCAGCTTTCATTCGACTTTTGAAGCAATATAAAAATGTCTTTGCCTGGAATTACTATGACCTCAAAACTTACGATACCTCAATCATATAGCATACAATTCCAATGATCTCTAACGAGAAACCAATCCAGCAGAAGCTGAGGAAAATCCATCATAATCTAGAAAGCCAAATTAAGTCTAAGCTGGATAAATTATTAAAAGCAAAAATTATTTTTCCCGTTCGACATTCTAGATGGGTGTCCAACCTGGTACTAGTCAGAAAGAAAAATGGAGACATCCGTATTTGTATTGACTTTCGAAATCTCAATAAAGCCTACCAAAAGGACAATTTTCCATTACCCCCTATGGAACAGATATTACAATCAGTTGCAGGGTCTGAATTAATGTCCTTCTTAGATGGCTTTTCATGATATAACCAAATTTTAGTCCATCCGAATGATTAATTGAAGACGACATTCATAATGAAATGGGGAACGTATGCATATCAAAAGATGCCATTTGGACTGATTAATGTTGGCGCCACATTTCAAAGGGCCATGGATATTGCATTTAAAGGATTAGTGAATAAGTCAGTGGTGATTTACTTAGATGACATAACAGTGTATTATAAAAAAAGTAGTAATCACCTCAGAGATTTAAAGTAGATTTTTCAACATTGTCAAAAGTATGGGATCTGACTTAATCCAAAAAAGTCCTTTTTTTCATTAAGTGAAGGAAAGCTTCTCGGATTCATAGTGTCTAAATTTGGAATCCATATTGATCCAGATAGGATTAAGGAGATCTATGAGATATCCTTACCCCATAACAAAAAAGCAATGCAATCCTTCCTTGGTCAAATCAATTTCGTTAAAAGATTTGTCCCCGCCTTCTCAAGAATTTTGTCACCTCTCCAAGCAATGATTAAGAAAAACTCTCTCTTCAAACGGGGTTAGGCAGAACATGAAGCGTTCAACCTGATAAAACAAGCAATTATAAATGCTCCATCTCTAGCGATTCCAAGATTTTCTGATCCCTTCATTTTGTATACATTTGTCTCTGAGAAATTATATGGTGCAATATTCACGCAAGCCAATCAAGATAAAGCAGAAGCCCCAATTTCCTTTTTTAGTTCAAACTTGTAAGGATCCGCATTAAATTACTTCGACGTTGAGAAACAGGCTTATGCTGTATTCAAAACGATCAAACACTTTAGACCCTTTCTTCTCAAGACTCATACAAAAATAACAGTACCATTTCAAGCGGTGAGAAATCTTTTGGTACAGAAAGACGTGGGTGAAAAGAGAGAAAATTGGGTCACAGCACTGCAAGAATATGACGTTGAAATCAAGCCAGCAAATATTGTAAAAGGTCAAGGTTTTTGCAGGATGTTGGCTGGAGCATCGCATATATCAAAGACACAGTCCCCTGACCATGAGGTGCAAATGTATGAGGTAAGCCTAAACGCTATTGAATCAAGATATGCTGATATAATGTTTTACCTAAAGAATGGATACGCTCCTTCACATTTGAATCATACAAAGAAAAGAGCCCTGAGATTAAAAGTTAAGCAATATCAAATTGTAAATGATGTACACAGCACACAAAAATCTTGCGCGAAGGCTACTACTGGCCAACATTATTTAAGGACGCACACGGCTATGTAATAAGATGTCAGATTTTTCAAATTGCTTCTGGAAGATAGAGGAAACCATCATTTCCATTGCAGTCGGTCTTGAACAATGGGGATTAGATATAATAGGTGAGATCGTTCCTCACTCTTCTAAACAGCATAAGTGCATCCTTACAGCTACCGATTACTTTACCAAATGGGTAGAAGCAGTTCCTCTCAAGTCAGCCAACTCTAAAAATATCATCGATTTTGTAAATCAATTCATAATTACCAGGTTTGGCTTACCTTCCGCTTTAATTTTTGATAATGCATCATATTTTTCTGGTCATGCTATCACTGAATTTGCGCTCAAAAGAGGCTTTAAACTTAAGTATTCTTCCAATTACTACCCGCAAGGGAATGGGTTGGCTGAATCAACAAACAAAAACTTGATCAGAATCATCAAATGGACTATTGATCAAAGTCATAGAAATTGGCACAAATCTTTGATGTATACTCTTTGGGCAGATCGAATAACTCAAAAAACTTTTATTGGCACTTCTCCCTTTAATTTAGTTTATGGGAAAGAAGTGGTTCTCCCAACACACCTAGCCATACCTTCTTTAGCCTTAGTTCAGTGCATCTAAGAAACTCCTTCCTCATCCTTGTAACTAAGACAATTGCAGATTCTTAAGCTAGAAGAGGAACGAGAACAGGCCAAAATTACCCATGCACATCATCAAGCATTAGTAAAGGCTTCTTTTTATTCAAACTTGGTATCCAAAAAAGATTTTCAACTCGGAGACTTAGTATTGAAATGGGATAAAGCCCATGAAGAGAAAGGCAAGCATTCTAAATTCCAATGGATGTGGCTCAGACCATTCCAAATTGTTGAAATCATAGGTCCATCGAATTTCATGTTACAAGACTTAGTAGGGAAAAGAGAATCTTTACATGTTAATGGGTAGATCTTAAAAAATACTTTCCATAGAAGATGACCTCTTCTATTTTTGTAAATTATTATTTTTAGCTTGTTTTTCTTTTTGACAATAAAACAGGTTGAAAATGTTCGCCTTTGGTTTCCATGAAAAGAGTAGTGTCTCTTGTCAATTTTGTTTTTTCGCTTGTATAAGTGGAGGTGGTTAGGAGAATTAATCTTTATTTTCGAAACATACGGTCAAGTGCTATACTTCTGACGATTTTACTTGTTCATTTGTTTCAACTTTTCAAGTTTTGATTAAAAACGACCTTCAGTAGAAGTTTGCTTCATATCAGTCATGAAAAGTATCAATAACAAGACAAAGATTCTCTACAGAAAAGCTAATTTTAAAACTCTACAATTGTCATCCAGAAAAACTCTTAAGGAACCAATAACTTCCTCCCCACTTTAGAAAATTGAAAGTTTCAAAGAATAATCCAGTTATGCACTTTTAACTTAAAGAATAAGGAATCTCATCAAGAGCCGACTTATCATGATCATAAAGATTATAATTAACTGACATTACCAAGCTGCACACCAAAACAGGGTAATGACTCAAGGTTGTTTCAATCAAAAGACAAGGGGTCTCATCACGAGCCAACTTGTTCAATTAAGTTGTAAATCAAGTGAATGGCACTGTCAAATTTGGCCACCAAACCAAGACATTTTTCTTTAAGAATTGAAAGAAAAGAAAAAGCAATAAGTGTAAAATGAAGATTTATCTTTGAAAATTGCATGCTTCTTAAGTAGGAGACTGGATCATTGCTGGGTAACAGGTAACCCTGTCGAGGCTATGAACACCTGCTGGCAGCAGAGGCTCTACCTACAACAAATGAGTACACCTAAACTGATCTACAGAGATGTCTTTGTTTTTATCTTTATAAACCAAATAATCACTGATGTAGGTGCAATGACTAACTTTGGGAAGAAAATGATACAAATTACGATAGATGGAACAAGATGTTGTTGTTAACAAATAGCATTGTGTACCTTATATTTCTACAATAAAGTTTGATTTTCCAAATCCATTTCTATTTTAGAAGTTTTAGAAAATTCAAAAAACTATCAGAAATAATTGGTTCTTCCAAGTGAATCACCAATTGTTGTGACCATCAACAACCCCCCTTTTCATTAATATTAGCAATAAGACTAATGAATGGGGACCCTTCAAAAAATCAAATCTTAGAATTTAAGATTTCCTTCTTGTTTTCAATAAAACATGATATCAAAGAAAAATTCCCAAAATATGAATTCTTTCTTTTTCATGCTTCATGCACACAAAAAACATTATAAATGTTGAGCCTCCTTATGAAAAGCGCTATATAACCACAAAGGCTAGGAAAAACCTTGTAAATGGAAAGTCTCCAGTACTAAGCAAAACTTTATAAACCCGCTTTTTAACGATAGCATCGCATCGCAAAAAGGGTAATGGCAGACATCCTTTACACAAGAAACTCTTCAAAATGCAAGAATGCGAGATCGCAAGCCTTACAAACTCATTTCATATCGCAAATTTCATTGATCACAACGCCACTTAATACAAAACACCCAAATTTTGTGAAATGCGATAAGCTTCTCGCAAATCGCATATCGCAACCGCCTAATGAAACAACGGTTGTTAAAGAAAATAGGTTTTGCGATATTGCGATCCGCAATATTGCGAAGCAAATCGTAAAATCGCTTTATCGCAAATATAAGGGCTCAGATTTCAATGACAGTACTTTCCATCGTTCGATGCAAGAGTTATGAGCATTAAATTTTAGCTTAATGGTCCATTGATGGTTATTTATTAAAACCGATTCAGATCTGGTTTAAAGGACCATCTCATGTAAGGTGATATCTTTATATGATTTTAAAAATTAAAAGCTTTCCTGTCACCTTATTGTTTTTCATTATTCACTATCACCCTTATCATATCTTTTTTCCCTGCTTACTATTTTTAGGAACAGCACGTAGAGCAGCACGCAGAGCGTAATGGGAAAGAAAGGCAAAGCTCTCGCATCTGAAAAGTCATAGATGAATCCGTTATTTACAGACACCACTTGTACTAGAGAAGCAGGGATATCTACCTGGGAAGCTATGTACCGACTGTTAGAAGAAGAAAACCCGAGAATCATGAAGGTTACTGTTACGGCAAATGGATGTGGGTCATCTGAAGCATCATTAACAGAGCTTGCATGCTCGTTTCTGCACCGTATTGCAGCAAGACCGAAGATACTCCCTTACACTGATATGGTAAAATGGGTTATAGACCACACTGGTATATCTGAAAGGCAATTCGGGACATGGAACCAGGAGGTCATGGGGTCATTTACCCTAAGTAATTTGAGGCGTATGTATCACTTGCCAAAACTCCAGGCCAATTATAACAAACAGTTTGTGGAAAAATTCGCCAAAGAGAACAAGGATTTGGCAAACTGCACAAAGAGTTGATCCACGAAGGAGGAACTGATAAAGAAGGATAAAAATGGTATGTACGCCACTGGCTCCCTCTCTTCTCCCTATTTTTTTGTTGCTGCAATGTTGAGTAGACTATTTGGGAAGCCAGATATCAATAAGTTTTCATCAGAATGGTTGCGTTTATTGGATGTGGCCACTAATGCCACCATAATGGATTGGGCCCAAATTTTATCAGATAATTTAGCTTCTGCTATTTTAAATTACCAAACTAAAAGAAGTTTTTCTTAGAGGTTTTACCCCCCATTCTTTTTAGCTACCTACGTCATGGATGCCATTTGTTTTTTCTCTGATTTTCCTAGGGGTGGAAATGGACAGTGCAAAACCTATGCCTATTCAGGTTTATCACAAAGGATTGTGGGAATCTAATTTCGTCCCACATTTCTACAAAATTTGTCATGGAGTGATGCTTCCGATTCATAAAATGCTATATAACAAAGACGCCCCAAGATTCTCCCCAGAAGTTGAAATTGACATTCTCCCTGTGGGAAGGTGGTTTGGGGAGGAGTTATTCACATACATTAGGGTACTTGGGAGCATTGCTTCTCCTCACATGCTTCCTTTGTATGTCCCCGACAAACTAATGGCCCGAGAGATAGCTTACCAGACCTGTGGTGTTAGGGGGATGAGTAGAGAACTCAAGAATTCTAAGAAGGCCATCTGGCCTCAATTCCCTATGGTCTGCGAGGCTTTTTCATTATTTGATTTGGGTCACACTTTTAAAGAGGTTGATAATATGCTAAGTCTACAGCTACCAAAGTTCTGAGGGAGGCAGTATGATCCTTTTGATATTGTAAAGAATTTTACAATGATGGTCAAAATAAAAGTGTTTACTAAAGAAGATGATCCCTTCGATGATGTCTTTTAGCAGAAGAGCTCTCTTAGAGAGATTCTACATATGGCACAAATTCAGTTTGACCAAGGGAAGCTTCAAGAGTTTAACCATTACAGAGAAAAGAGGTTGGCAAATGTCCCATTGGACAAATTGCGCATTGAAACAACAAGGGAGCCAACTCCCAATATTAGCATAAGTGGAAGTTTAGGAGAAGGAAATTCTAAATCAAAGTCCGAGAAGAATCAGCTGAAGAATCCAATAAACAGTCAAAGAGTGAACACAGCAGAAGTGAAGGGTCAATCAAAGATACAACTCAGTCTATAGAAAAGCCTAACCAGCAGGTTTTATCCCCAAAACAGGCCGAGACTCTCGCTCCCCTCACAAAGCCAACAAGTCCACTTGTAGTAGCCCTAGAAAAGGAGTGGGAGAATTTTAATGAGCTAATCAACACCGAGGAATGGAATGCAGAGCCATTAATAAACCCAGGGGAGACATCCATAGAGATGATAATAGAAGAGGTTATTAATACTCAAGAGACAGAGCATATTCATGTTGCTCCGTCATCTGAAATTGTACTGAAAATAGAGGAGATCCCTCCTCCGGATGTATTCTATAGCTCGCAACATAAGGCTATTGTCAGGAGACAAAGAAGAAACGAAAAATAGATATTGTACTCTCTCCAGAGGTTGAACCTTTGGATATTCTTTGGCAAGACCCAACCACCGATCCAATGGAAAACCTAATTAGGCTCTCTCGGATTACAGGGGCATATGCTTCTGCAACCATTGATAAAGCATCAGAAGTTCAAACGCTATTAAAAGAAAATGAGGATAAGGTTTTGTTTTTGAAACAACAACTACAGCAGGTCAACGTCAGCCAAGAAGCAAAGATACAATTGGCAAAGTTACAACAGGACTTCCAGCAAATGCAATTTGGTTATCAAAACAGTGTGGCCAATAAAGAACAACAGTTACAAGCCACAATAGAACTGCATAAGGACAACCCTAAAATTGAAGAATTCGTCACAGAAGCCCTTGCCCTCAATGACCAACTCTTACAAAAAGAAGAAATGCTTTGCCAAAGGATCTCGCAATGGAATTCCCATTGCGAAAAAAGTGATAACATTACAAATCAAGTCGTAGACTTACGACTTGATTATGATTTAGTTTTTAAGAAATTTTATGACCTTTTGAATTGGCAGAAACCAGAGGAACGGAAAAGAGCGGAATTGCCCAGGATTGATGAATCCCACAGAGAAATGTTGTTTGCAAAATGGGATGCACAGCTCAAGGAAGCAAAGCAGGGGATGGAGGAGGCAGCAACAACAGCAAGCAATGTCATCGACTGCATCAACGAAAATCTGCACAAAGCAAATTTAATATGAGATACCACTCCAGGATTCCTCCCAAAGGCACAACAGCTTCAAACAAGGTGGAAGCAAATGGCAGAGTCAATTAAGCAGATAAGCAAGTTAAACTGGGACACTTACTGGCAGTATCTGGTAAAACCACATAGCCAGTGGATGACTCTCAAATGCCTCATAACCTCCGCCGAAAAGATAGCGCCAGCGCTCACCGATTCCGTATTCGAATGTCAATTGAAAACTGAAGTCGACCAACCAACGCTCTTGAAACCCATGCTGGACATTTGCAACTTAAAATAGCAGATACATGATTTAGCATAGATACAGTTTAGTTTGATTTTAGTTCATTTTTTCTTAAAATGAGGGTGGTCATTTTGAACCTCCTCATCTATTTTTTTAATAACTATTTTTAGATTTTAGTTAGTAGTATTTTAACCCTTCTCATTGCATTGGAGAAGGGTCTATAAATTTATCAAAAATAATTCTTCAAAACGTGCAGTTTGCCCCCCACTGAGGAGGTTTTGATAAATGAATGGAACAAGATTTATTTATATCTGAGTTTGACGTATGCTACTGAAATGCACTTCTATACTCTTAGTACATATTGAATTATTTGAAGATAAATCTATATTGTTGAAGCTCATGAGTAGGACCTATTACAAATGGTACTTTTATCTCCTAATACTTTTTGCTTATGTGCCAAGTGATATATTATTTTCAGTTATTGATGTATGAAAGTCTTAAATATTCAATTGTCATTATTGTGCTTTTGTACGGTGATAACTATTCTTTTTATGCTGATTATATGAATAACTCTCATGCGATATGTTTATCATAATTGTTTCGGCTAATTTGTTATACGAAACAATCATCTTTAATGGATTCCTTTCTCATAAGTGATTGAATGATTTTTATTATCAATTGCTTTTGGAAATTATTTTAGATCGCATAAGTGAAGCGTTACTCCCGAGATAGTTTAAAGTTAGATGTTTCCTTTCATTAGAATAAATTGCATGTTAGTTAAAGATAGATTAGATTTAGAATAAGCATTCACCCCATAAATCTTAAAAAAGAAAAACATCATCCCATTAGTTCATTATCATAAACAAATTGGGAAACTGGTCCCATCATCCCCAGTCGGAGCCACTATTCCAAACGGAAAAGGCGCTGCTTTCAAGATCCAGACCGGGTGGTTATCCCCCTTGTTTTAAACCTGATTTTCGGGCCTTCAACAAGAGGATGGAAGCCCTATTCAGGAATGAAGATGTGGCATACAAGCAAAATGTAGGATTATGAGCCAAAAAACCCCTAGAAATGACAAACCATAGTACATGATAGATATTTAACAAGCGTTGGACAAGCATGCTCAAGTGTTTGGTGACATTTCTCCAAGATTACCCCCTAAGAGAGGGTTTGAACATACTATAGAACTGGAAGAAGGGGCCAAGCCTATAATCACGACATAATATCAACATCCAAAGAGATTCAAAGATGAGATAGAGAAGACCATTAAGGAATTATTAGTAATGATCCATATCAAACCTAGCTCAAGTCTTTTTGTCTTATTCATGGTTTTGGTAAAGAAGAAGGATGGCACATGGAGGATGTGTATTTATTACTGAGCTCTCAACAAGAAAACCATCAAAAATAGGCATCATATTCCCATTATCGATGAATTATTGAACGAGCTTCATGGAGTAGTATATATTTTTAAGATTGATTTATGAATAGGGTATCATAAAATTCGAGTTCGAGAGCATGACATGCCAAAAATAATGCTCTGGTGCCACTACAGACACTTCGAGTTTTTGGTCATGCCCTTTGGGCTAACCAATGCTCTTGCCAATTTCCAATATTGCATGAGCAACATCTTCAACAAGCACCTATGGAAGTTTTTATTAGTATTTTTTTATGACCTTCTCATGTATTGCAAGACATGGGATGATCACTTGGAACAATTCGATAAAATCTTGAGCATCATGCAGGAATAGTCACTT
This sequence comes from Pinus tabuliformis, assembly GCA_031772625.1. NCBI lineage: Eukaryota > Viridiplantae > Streptophyta > Pinopsida > Pinales > Pinaceae > Pinus > Pinus tabuliformis. The sequence goes on along the minus strand of CM062818.1, from coordinate 1,660,385,266 downwards.
TATGCTAGGGCATCAAAGTGTGAGTTTGGATTGACAAAGATTCATTACTTGGGACACATAATGAGTGTAAAGGAAGTATAGGTTCATCAAGAGAAGATTCGGGCAATATTGGATTGGCCTACACCCGAGAGCCTAATTGGGTTACGAGGATTCTTTGGGATTTGTAGCTATTAATGACGGTTAGTCAAAGGTTTCTCTCAATTAAGTGCACCCTTAACAGATTTAACCAAAAGGGGAGAATTCAGGTGGATAGAAGAATTTTACAAGTCGTTAACAAGCTCAAGGAAGTGATGAGATCATGTCCAGTTTTGGCCCTCCTCGAAATTATTCAACCATTTATATTAGAATGTGATGTATCAAGAGAGGGAAATGGGGCTGTCTTAATGCAAAAGGGTTATCCCATTGCATTTGAAAGTTGGAAGGTCCAAGATTCAAAAACACTTTACTCTATATACGACAAGGACATGTTGGCTATCATGCATAGTTTGGAAAAATTTAGACAATATTTGGTGGGAAACAAGTTTTTATTTAGGACAGACCACAACAACCTGCATCATTTCTTGGAACAAAGGGGCTTGAACAAACAACAATGAAAGTGGGTAAGTAAGTTCCAAGCCTATCATTTTGATATTGAGTATGTGAAGGGGAAAAAGAATATTGTAGCTAATGTGCTTTCCAGGAAGCCTGCAACATGTACCCTTATTGAGCCTACATAAAACTGAAATAATCAACTCTCAGCAGAATATGCCAAAAACCAATTTACTTGTGCACTAATTGACAAGCTCATTCAAGATTATTGGTACAAACTAATTGATGATGTCATTTACTATAAATATAGGATACACTTGGTTCTGAAATCTAGCCTCAAAGAGAAGATTTTGAAGATCACGCATGGTATTCCATTAGTTGGAAATCAAGGGTTCTTCAAGACATACAAATAGATTAGGGAGAATTTTTCGTGGAAAGGTCTTAAGAACGATGTGATGAAATACATCAAAGAATGTGTGACATGCCAATGGAATAAGGTCGAACATACACACACACACACATACACACAGTGCAGGTCTTCTCCAACCTTTACCAATCTCAGAACAAAAATGGGAGAGCATCTCAATGGACTTCATCACAGGGTTACCCAAAGCGCAAGGAAAGGATTACATCTACACAATGGTGGACAGGTTGACCAAAGTTGCACACTTCTTTTTTGTGTCAGTTGACTATTCAGCCAAACAAGTAGCATAATTGTTTTTCAAAGAGATCTTCAAACTTCATGGACTACCAAAGAATATTATTATGAAACCAGCTCACAAAAATATAGAAAATATAGATCAACGCCTTAGAATTCAGCCTCTTTGCGGGGGCAACCTCCTTTACATTACACAAATGAATGATTCTTGGATGATTCAAATGACAAAACCTCCTTTCGATATATAAGAGTCTAAGGACTCACAATATAACCCAACCGACCTAACAATAATAATATAAAGGCACAAAAATAACAATAGAGGGATTCAATGGGGCATAGTAATAACAATATGGGGACAATAGGAGCACAACAATAATAATAAGGGATACAACTACAATAGTAATGGGGTAATCACTAGTATTATAGGGACCTAACATGCCCCTCTCCTTCAAAAAAGTGTTGTCCTCAACGCTTGAGTAGTTCTGGATGCTTCTGTATAAAATTCTCATCCTCCCATGTGGAATCTTCAGCAGGTAAGTTCTTCCACTTGATGAGATACTCTGAAATTGATCAATTTTGTAGCTGTCGAGTTCTTGTTTCTATGACTGCTTCTTGTTCCAATATAATTTTTCCTTCCTTGTCAAGTTCTGGCAATATTGTTTGAATTGGGAGCTTGTCTCCTATAACCTTCTTTAAACATGAAACATGGAAAATTGGGTGCACTCGAGAAGCTGCAAGAAGATCCACTTTGTATGCCATAGTACCCATCTTTTGCAACACCTTGTACGGACCATAATACTTTGGTGATAATTTATTATCCTTCTTAGCTTGTTTGAGGGACATTTGTTTATATGATTGTAGCCGTAGGAATACCCAATCACCTACATCAAAACTTCTTTCACTGCGATGTTGATCTACCTATTGTTTCATTCTATTCCACACCAACATGAAGTTATCCTTTAAGAGTTGGAGGACTCGTTGTTGATGCTCGATGTGATGTTCCACTGCTTGAACCTTAGAATTTTCTCTTACATATGATGTGATGGATGGTGGCTGATATCCATAAAGTGCCATAAATGGGGTCATTTTTTTTGTTGTATGGAAGGAAGTGTTATACCACCATTCAGCCAGAGGCAACCATTTGACCCATTGTGTCTGTTTATCAGATACAAAGAAACGAAGATATCCTTCCAAACATTTGTTTACTATCTCAGTTTGCCCATCAGATTGAGGATGATAAGATGAGCTATGAGTTAACTGAGTACCGAGACAAGAAAATATTATGTCCAAAAATTTCCAGTGAAAATGGGATCTCTGTCACTTACAATAATCTTTGGGTTTCCATGTAGCTTTTGAATTGTTTCCATAAATGCAGTAGAAATCGTACTGGCTTTAAATGGATGTGATAATGCACAAAAGTGTGCATACTTGGTAAGTCTGTCAACTACCACCATGATGACACTCTTTCCCTCAGACTTCGGTAAACCTGTTATAAAATCCATTGAAACCTCCTCCCAACGTTGGCTTGGAATGGATAAAGGTTGTAATAGACCCGGGGTCTTAATTGTTTCAATTTTATTTTGTTGGCAAACCAAACATTCTGCCACAAACTTTTGAATATCTGGTTTAAGGCTATCCCAAAAAAAATCCTTCTTAACCCTGTGATAAGTTTTTAAAAACCCTGAGTGCCCTCCTAAGGGAGAAGTGTGCAATTCCATAAGAATCTTTTGTTTGAGTTGGGAATTCTTACATAGGTATAAGTAATCTTTGTACCATAACGAATCATTTTGCCAGCTAAATGTATCAGATGTACTGGAATCTTGTTGTAACTTTCGAATAAGTGCCCACACTTCTTCATCATTCTTCCATTCCTCCCTTGCTTCATTTATCCAATCTGGTTGGATAATAGAAATGGCGCACAACAATGCTTCCACATCCTTGTAACAGTCCAAAAATAAATATCTAATTAACTTTTATGATTAACATTAAATTCAACTAAGAATAGTGCTTACCTGTCGTAGAAGTAGGCTTACTGCAACAAGGTTTTTTGGGGACGACTCTCCACCCAACCGTAGGCTCAATTGTGCAAGGATTCTGCTACAACTGGCCACCCCCGAGCCCTCAATCAACGTACTACTGCCAGTGACTCCTAAGTCCTAGAACACCATTCTCTCAAAAGAATGCAAGATAGAATCTCGGAATGATGGAATGCAGGGATGTTTCTCATCTTCCTCACCATCTATTAAATAGAACAACATTGGAAGGGGAACCACATGCACACACTCCATGTGTCTACATGCAACTTTCTTTTGATTTTTAGCTTTCTTGTTTTATTTCTTTACTTTTCTTTTGATTTTTAGCTTTCTTGTTTTATTTCCTTCTTTTTGATAGTTTTCTTGTTTTATTTCTATTTATTCTAATTTAGAGTTTTAGTATAGTTATTACTATTTTTATTTTTATTATTTTTATTTATTTTCTTGTATATTTTTAAATATCATTTATTATTTATGATTTATTATTTTTATTATTTATTATTATATTATTATTTATTATTTATTATTAAGGGAAGGGATATTACATACTCTCCCCCTTTAAGGAACTTCGTCCCGAAGTTATGTTGAATTATGTATTATTTATTATTTTTATTATTTATTATTTATTATTTTATTTACTTCCTGTTGCCAACACCCTCTGCTGAACTAGTATAACCAGCAGGCATCGAAAGTCCCCAACACCCCGGGAAATCTCAAGGAATCTCTGTCCTTTTTCCCACTTTCGGCACCAGGCTAAGCCTGACCCAGTCTGTATCCTAGTCCAAGGCTAGCCCCAAGGCTCGCGCCTGACTCAGACCTCATCTGCCCCAAGGCAGGCATCCGGTCCGGTACTCAATGACCCCGGGCATCTGGTAAGGCTGGCCCACTCCCTCCACAACTACTAAGGCGCACAGCCCCAGGCATCAAAGTCCTATACAACCCTTCCAGACTTCGGCATCCCAATCCAATAACAGGCACCAAGCCTAGAACATCCGGCACTTGGCCTCCTCAAGATGGTCTCATAGCTCTTCAAGAGCTATCCATCAAGAGCTATACACAAGACAAAGGAACCACTGGCATATGTAGTGTTGATTGAGTTTTGTCCCCAACCCATATGGTGTTACTTATTCTCCCTCGTGCATATGGGCTCGCACGAGATCATCAAATAAACCGGCCCTCTCGGCCCATTTGTGGAGTCCTGTGAATCATCACATCTCCACATGCATCCAATGCATTAACCATACCATCATAGTATCATAGGAAATAATCCACATGCCAACTCTTGTATGTCATCATAAGAACGTTCATCTTTGGTAATTGCAACATTATGAATAATAAGGAACTACATGCTCATGCATGTCATAGATTTGTACGGAACTATTGCATGCTTCAGTTATACCATCAACATAATTATATTAAAGACATATCATGACTTCTCATAAATGAACCACATGTCAATAATCCTCATATGGTAGCATCATAATTCCTATGCCATGTTATGCATATCATATCCATCATGAGTATTGAACATTAAATACCTATCATCACTTAGTAAATGAATATGTCAATATATCTTGACATAACATCATAATACCTCTGCATATCGCTACTATCGTATGGATACCTTACCTTATCACTATAAGAACCATATAAACATCATTATCTTCCTACCATGATATCATGAAACATCGTCAATATGTTTTCATCAAGTAGTCAATTACTTTTCAATAATCAGTTCGACTTCTTTCTACTAGGTAGTTGATTATTCACACCAACGGTATAATCATCTAAGTACATTGTTTAAATTTCACACGAGCCTCATCATCTTGAGTCTTAATCTCTCGTCATATATTCTTCCTAGTGATAGTATCATTATTTAAATCATCTATCTCAAAATTAAAATCCTTTGATTTTACATCCATTTACCCTTTGGCTTACTGATTCCAATACCGCTATATGCAATTGCATATAAACATTTTTTCATCATGATTTAATTTTATATCAGGCTTAATTTACTTGCAAGGATTTGTTAATCCATGTTGACTTATTTAACAATCAGCGCTTCATCCACAGAAATATTTTTTGATCACATCGAGTTCGTAAAGTTTGTATCTCAATACCACCTGATTGCTTTATCATAAATTTAGCTTCATCAAGTTGGGCAAAAGACTCTTTCTTATTAAATAGTATCATTATTTTAGATTTTGAAACAACTGGAAACACTACTACCATCATTGTCCATGAGAAACTTAAATGTGGAAACAACCTCTTTTAACGTTATGGAAAGTCCTACTCATGAAATAATGAGTCAAGTACAATCTCTATTAGTTGACTTTCACTTCTTTTGTCACTATGTACACAATCCTTCTCAAGGTATCTGTCTAAAATTTCTAGCAACATTCCTTCCTATATCTTCCTCGTTTATTATCATTTGGTCATCATGCAACTTCACACCTTCACATTTTTAAAATATATAGATCATCATTATGACCATTACCAATCATGTTTCTAGCTCTACTCATTAATACCTTTAAAAGAACTAACTTCTTGATAGAACATCCCTTCATTTCCTCCTACCCGATATTTATAGATATATTTTTCCCTGTCTTGATTTCCTACTATTCCATGTCTATTGGCTTCAAAAATGGAAGTTTCTTTGAATTTCTCACCTCCAATCATTGTGTTTTTCCTCCTCTCCTATAGCACTGATATACCTTGGAAATGTTGTTACTATTTCCAGCTTGGGTAAGACCTGATAAATAAATTCATTAAGATAGCTACCCTCCACTTCTGTTTTAAGACATCAACATAATAAAATCACCTTATCATACGTCTTGTTATTCATAATGTAGCTCTCCCATTGTTATAAATGTTGTTATGCACACACTTATCTTCTCCGGTCCTTCTATTTAGCATACCTTACAGGTTCCTTAAAGTAACCTTCATTATTACCTTGATTTTTCAAGTGCATTAGTTGATTGCCAATATTTTCTTCTTTATGAGCATCATCCTTAGATAGACCTTATAGTGATACCTTTAGAGTACCAAGTCATGATTATACCAACTCTTCCATTATGTTCTAAAATCAGTTGTTTCTTCTTATTGATTTCTTACCCCTGTTGTGATACTTCTTCTCTACGATCCAAGTTGGCCATAATCACATGAATTATCATTAGTTATCATCCCAAAAATTTGCAAGTTTCTCCTTTCCATTTCTCCTTAGACAACTTTGATCATTATATGCAATTAACCTTGAATCACTAACCTCATGTAACATTATACTCAACTTCTGAACTTTAATCCAAATCTATACGATTTGCCACTGAGACTAAAAGATACCCTCCTGTGGTTTATATATATACTGCAAAACCCAACTGATTCACTCAAGAATGAAGGGAACTTCAATGGTAGCTTGATGATGTTTAGTAAATGAGCAGATACATGTAATCTGAATGTCAATTGCAATGAAAAATTAAATTTTATTATAAGATCATATTGAGAGAGTTGTGTTCTTGCAATGATATACCCAAGAAATGCCAAGCAATTGCTATTGCTAAAGGACAATGAGCACAACAATCCAACCCAAATAATTAGTGAATAGTATGATCAACATTCAAGGAATGTTATCTCTGTGTTTTTAGATCAGATTGAACAAAAATAATGAACAGATGCTAGTGAACAATGAATATCTAAAGGTAATAATATATCAGAGTTTATCCATTGTGAATTGGAACAGATTTCACTATTTTAGAGCACTTTAATTGGTGACAAATTTCAACTTCAATTGATGATCACCATCCAATATTACAAGATTATATACTTTTTCAATGAATCAATGAGTCATAATAAAACTATATCTTTAATTATGTGACTCATTTAAATTTTTTTACTTTGTTATATGATTGTGATGGAGAGAGCTATGCAAGCACAAACAACTCAAGAAAATGAGATAGTGGTTTTACCAGGTAATGAGAGCAGAGAACCCCAAAGGAAAGGACGGTATCCATACCAAATAACCAGTTGTATATAATGATGTATGAGAAAACCAATGAGGAACTAATGAGTGCACAAACTTTAACTTACACTTAATTTAATATCAGGGCTTATTTAATATCACATTTTGAATTTGATGAACTGTAAAAGAAAAGAAGGTTGATCTAGAGACCTTGTAAGAGAAATAAAAACACTACTGTAACTCAAGATTCATCATAAAATAAGAACCAATATACTCAATAATAATTATTATCAAAGTCTAATAAGGTTAATAATTTGTCCTTATTATCAGAGTTATGAGTTTAATAAGATATGTCTTTATCATAAATGATCAATAATCACAATACTTAAACCATAAATTACCAACAATCACAATTTTGTAGTATAAAACCATGGAAAACATGAGTTAGAAGGTCATAATGATGTGAAAATAAATTTCGAAGTATATATAAAAAACATGGAGTTTATGAGTTCATCAATAATCACAATTTTGTAGTATAAGCCATAAAACTTAGAGAATTGGATCCATGTAAAATAAAACAAAATTCGAATGAGTAAAGCATTATATGTCACGATAATATTAATTCTACAGATTCATGACTTTAAGTATTTTTTATGCAATCATTACTTATGTAGAAAAATAAATGGATTGTTTTAAAATACATGTAAGAAAATTTATGAATAAAAATATTCCACACCATAAAGAAAAGACATTGCCACCCGACCCAGAACCGGATCGGATGACTGGGAAGGTTATTCCTCCCCAACAAAAAAAAAAAATCATTTTATTAATTATATGGTCTGCCTGCAAGCGCACCTGTGAAGGCAACACCATTTTGAATCCCTTAAATTACAATGCATTTAGCCATAGAATTTCCTGCATAAGACAGAAGATTGTAAACTTGTAGCCATGAAAGGTGATGTCTCCGCTTCCTGCTCTTGCAATTTATGCAAAACCTCTCTTAAATTTCACCAATTTCTGCACCAAAACGGCAGTCCCATTCAAAAATCCACCAGAAAGGGGTGTTGTCACAGAATTTCTCCTAAACAAGTGTCGTTTAACAGAGGAAGAAATATCAAAATCCTTTAAACATTGCAGTCGCTTACTTCAATCCAAATCGGTCTAGAATTGCGAGGCAGTTTTGGAGTTGTTAAATGGCTGTGGTTTGACCACCCCAGCCCAGATTCGAAAAGTGATCCAGCTTAGGCTTAGCCTAATCAATTAAAAAAAAATACCAATTTTTCTGATAATAATTATAGTCTGAAGATAGTTTTCCAAGACCTACAAAAGATTGGAATGCAGATGAAATAAAATTATGTATGAGGATTGCCAGCGCGCTATGAAATCAGTGGACAACTCTTCTTTGCTATCTGAAGAATATAAGTATTGTTTGCAAAGAGGAAGAGACGCTGTAACAGAAAAATGATGGAGTTGATTATGAATACAGGATATTTTAGGCAACAATATAACTCAACCCAGTATGTGTTATATTGGAGAGATGCTTCTCAAGGCATAGCAAAGTTTGTAATGTTCCCTTTCCGAAATGTCTCAAAGAACTCACAATTTCTGAATTTCACACTCTGGCTCACTGTGGAATTTCTGCATTCAGATTGTCTTCAAGGTGCTGGAAATGTGTCCTTTCATTTATCTAACTCAGTTGAATGTGTACAATAATCATTAATTGCCATAAGAATGTTCCCCACAAAGCTCAGGCTGTTAAAATAAGTACACAGGGTAGATATCAACGTATATATATTTTTAACACGAAACAGTGATAGCATGCAGTTCAGGTATAAATATGGAATATCATAGCATGAGTGACATTGACGAACAGTGGTTCGCTTCAGCTATTTAAATATGCATCTACATGAGCAACACGTCTAGTGACTCAACCTTCCAGGAACAACAAATATGCCCTTAATATTCACTTAAATTATGTTCATATGCTGATATAAATGTGATGCCAGATTGGTAATACGCGGCTAGTTTAGAAGGGAATAAAACAGAAAAGCAGGCCCTTTGACACCATAACCCACAGCAATTATCATTTATTTATCTAAATTCCGAACATGGGTAGAAGTGGGCTCGAGATCAGTCATATCTCGCATTACTGCCTATTGATATCCATTAGCATTACAATCTTAAGAATCCATCATGGGTTTTCCAAAGATTGAACATTTGATACCTTATATTAATCTCAATTCAACAAAGCAGGCATTCACACTAAGATGTTTTTTCTAATTATGGATGTCAGTTACCTTTTTTCAGAGAAGTGGGATCCTCCAGAAATACTGCTGATCCATCCATCTTGGCACTGGATTCGAATGCCCTTAAAAATCCAAAGCATATGTCAGGACCCATAGGAGTACCAAGAAAACCAGAGAAGATACTATAGCGATCGAGGGTGAAAGAATCCAGATCCCGCCATCTTCCATTGTTTGTGAACTTTACGAATAGACCTCCAGAAATATGGTTAACTCTACCAGTCAGGCATTGAACGATTACCTTCCGTAATAACGGGCTGAGATAAAATCGAAAACCTTCTTCGTCGCCGGAGAGATTCGAACTCTCGCGGGGAAAACACGTATAAAGCACGGACACACATCTTAATGTGTCGGGTTTATAGCTGAGAGATCGTGGGAATGAATCCCGTTAGCTTTGCCGCAATCCCTTGTTTGTGAACGCCTCCAACACCTTCCGAAATGAATTTGATTAACTGCAAATCTAAAAGATATTGAAAGGAGAAAACAGGTAATCAAATCCTAAAAGATATTAAAAGGACTGCAAATATTTGCAAAGTTAAATTCCACTTATGACTTTCAATATGAAGTTTGAAGATGTTTCAATCCACTAATGCCATTAGAGTAATGCATTTGCATCACAATCGAGCGGTTGTTAACAACAAAGATACTGATCTTGAATCTTGAGTAGCAACCATCCAAACTTGAAACTATAATGATAAATTAGCTATCCAGATCATTATCAACACAACTCGAAATGACTTGTTCTTCCAATAAATAATTTGGAATGTTGAATTAGGAAAATGCCCAGATAAATCATTTTCATAGCCAATGAATATAGCTTTAGCTTAGCAATTGATGCTATACTATTGCAGACCTGGTCTTTTAATTTTTGTTGTGAAGGGATTTTTCGGACCCAGAGCAAAGGGAAGATAGAAGCAAGAACAACAGACTAGACAACAATAATTGTGGGTGTCATGTTCTGTCGCCGCATCAAACCTTTCAGGAAAGGGTAAATATGGAAAATTGTGAGATACCTACAATGTTTATAACAAGTGGTTGGAGGGATCAAAAATGCAATTCATTTGAACAGATACAACTCTGAAAAATCATCGTCTTCATCTGAAGCTTTCGATGTGACAATGAAGTTAGTGTCAATACCAGCAAGGACTTTCAGCAAGCCCTGGACAATCGTAAATAGATGAATTTTCACACTTCCAATGACCTATAATTTTTCATTCCTCCACACTTCTGAATGTGCTAATCTTCATGAGCAACTACCACATTTTCCATTGTATGAAAAGCACCATAAAATATTTCAGGAGAAAATTGTAACCAGGCCAAGTTTACCTGTGGTACCCCCATAAACTGGGTCGTGAATTCCATCTAAACCTTTGTGGTTGATCTACAAATCCTATGATAACACGAGTTTTCGAGAATAATGAAAATGTTTGCAATTTGAAAATTTTCTAAAATTCCATATGATAAATGTAACATATATATAGATGAATTTTTTCGTCTAAGCCCACGCTCCTTGTAGACTCACGTTAGGGTGTCTAGAAATGGTGCCTTAGTTTAAGAAACCGAAACTGGCAAAGACAAAATTTGAAGAAAACCTTTAATTGGTCACAAGTGAGTGCCAAGACAGAGAATATTAGTGCCAGGGCAGAGATTATTTTACCTAAGATTTTTTTTTTTTAATATGATTGTGTTAGACTTGCAGTAAAAAAATTGCTCGTGTAATGCAAGAAACAATCAAGAGGAATGTTGGAAGGCATGTGATTTTTTTATTTTTATTTTTTATAATGTTGATAAAATGAGAAGAACAAAAGCTTGATGAACAAAATTGCATATCCAAATTTGCAAGATTGGAGGATTGGGCATAATATGAAACAATCCTCGGTGAACATTGTTAAACATCTAGTATTGTAACAAGAATTGTTCTCAACACATACCAGTAATATTGTAGATGGATAGTCAAGCATAATTCTATAAAACCTAGAAATGCCTCCATGACATGAATGATCATACAACCAAGATATTTAATCCTCACGATCAATCAAATAACTCCATATAAACAAAATAAAGAAAGGGACACCAAGAATGCTTGAAATAGTGTACTATATCTTCAAAGCATAATACACCAAGTTTATTTTATCATACACATACTTGTTCACTGATGGATAAATCTCAAGAAAAAAATATGCGGCCTCCTGGAAGTAACCATCCTGTAACTTCAAAACAAGTCAAGTTAAAAATTCCAATAATTTTTTTTTTCTAAGATGCCCATAGGCCCTAAGGGTTAAACTTAAGCTCTGATACCATATGTAACAGTCCAAAAATAAATATCTAATTAACTTTTATGATTAACATTAAATTCAACTAAGAATAGTGCTTACCTGTCGTAGAAGTAGGCTTACCGCAACAAGGTTTTTTGGGGACGACTCTCCACCCAACTGTAGGCTCAATTGTGCAAGGATTCTGCTACAACTAGCCACCCCCGAGCCCTCAATCAACGTACTACTGCTAGTGACTCCTAAGTCTTAGAACACCATTCTCCCAAGAGAATGCAAGATAGAATCTCGGAATGATGGAATGCAGGAATGTTTCTCATCTTCCTCACCATCTATTAAATAGAACAACATTGGAAGGGGAACCACATACACACACTCCATGTGTCTACATGCAACTTTCTTTTGATTTTTAGCTTTCTTGTTTTATTTCCTTCTTTTTGATAGTTTTCTTGTTTTATTTCTATTTATTCTAATTTAGAGTTTTAGTATAGTTATTACTATTTTTATTTTTATTATCTTTATTTATTTTCTTGTATATTTTTAAATATCATTATTATTTATGATTTATTATTTTTATTATTTATTATTAAGTGATTTATTATTTATTATTTATATTATTATTATTTATTTGTATTATTTATTATTTATTATTATATTATTATTTATTATTTTTATTATTTATTATTTATTATTAAGGGAAGGGATATTACAATCCTCATCCTTTCTTGAGAGTGCATCTGCCACCACATTTTACTTCCCTTTTTTGTAGATGATTTCAAAGTCATAACCCAACATCTTTGTGACCCACTTTTGTTGCTCTTCAGAGAATAATCTTTGTTCTAAAAAGTATTTAAGGCTATCATGATCCGTTTTTACCTTGAAGTGTCTTCCCATTAGGTAGAGTCGTCATTTCTTAAGTGCATGTATTATTGCCAAGATTTCCTTCTCATAATTAGCTTTGCGTAAAAACTTTCCCTTGATTGGACGACTTTCAAAAGCAATTGGTATTTCATCTTGCATTAAAACAGCACCAATTCCATTTCCTGAAGCATCACATTCCACAATAAAGTTTTTTGTGAAGTCCAGTGTGGCTAAGACCGGTGCTTGGCACATTGCCTCTTTAAGATGTTCGAAGGCCGTTGTTGCTTCTGGAGTCCATGAAAATGCATCTTTCTTCAATAATGTTGTTAGAGGTGCTGCTATTCTCCCATAATTCTTAACAAACTTGCGATAATACCCTGTCAACTCGAGAAATCCTCACAGATGCTTTATGGATGTGGGGATTTTCCATTCCTTAATGGCTTTAATTTTGTTAGGGTCTACCTTAACTCCTTCATGAGATATAATATGACCTAGATATTCCACCTCTTGTACTCCAAAGAAACATTTGGATCTTTTTGCATATAATTGTTTCTCCTCCAATAGTTGTAGCACCCTGTCAACATGTTCAACATGATCCTTCCAAGACTTGTTGTAGATTAGTATATCATCAAAAAATACTAAAACAAATTTTCTAGGGAAGGGTTTGAAAATGGAATTCATCAAACCTTGAAATGTAGAAGGTGCATTGGTAAGGCCAAAAGGCATGACCAAAAATTCATAATGACCCTCATGAGTTCTAAATGTTGTTTTCGGAATGTCTTCCGTCTTCATTCTGATTTGATGATATCTTGAACAAAGATCCAACTTGGTGAAGTAAATTGATCCATGCAATTCATCCAGTAATTCATCAATGACAGGAATGGGAAACTTATCTTCAATAGTGAGCTTGTTGAGCTCCCTATAATCCGGACACATGCGCCATGATCCATCCTTCTTGTGCACCAATACTACTGGAGCAGAGAAAGAACTTTGAATAGGTTGAATTATACCAGCCTCTAGCATTTCTGCAACCATATGTTCAATTTCACTCTTTTGGGCATAAGGATATCTGTACGGCCTGAAGTTTGGAGGAGCACTTCCTAGAATCATATGAATAGCATGATCATGATCACGAATAGGTGGGAGACCTTTGGGAGCCTCAAATAACTTGGAATGATTGTCCAAGACTTTTTGGAGATCTGGAGAAATAGATGATTTCGATGTGGAAACATCTAGCGAACATAATTGTGCAATTACACCTCTTTGTTCCTTTTTTAGAAGCTTTGTCATACCATTAGAGCTGATTATCTTTCCTAGTTTCCCTACAATACCCCTTAATTCAAGTTCCTTTCCTTCCGTAGAAAATTTCATGAAAAGTTCCTGAAAATTAAAAGTTATTGTACCCAAGGATTGTAACCATTGGACTCCTAGTACAACATCAGCACCTCCCATTGGAATGGAAAGCATTGGGCTAGTCAATACATATTCTCCCATGGATAGCTTGATATTATGGAACTTTCCAGAGCAATTTATCGTTTCTCCATTTGCAACCATCACTTGACACTCTGGTGCTGGATATAGGAAGCAATTCACTTCTTTTGCTATCTTACAATGAATAAAATTGTGGGTACTTCTTGAATCAATCAACACTATTACCTTTTTCTTCTTGATTTGTCATTCTTCTTGATGGTTTGAGGAGTGGTAATTCCAGCCAATGCATTACAAGATATGGTCGGATTCATTTCTTTTTTATCTAGGCTTTGTTCCTGGAGTATATCCTCTTCTTTTGACCTTTCTTGCTCCTTTTCTTCTTCCTCTTCACAATCTATGTAGAATAATTTCTTCTCAGCACACTTATGACCTTTAGTGTATTTTCTATCACAACTGTAATAAAGCCCTTTTGCTATTTTTTCTTCCAATTTTTGTGGTGTCAACCTTATAGGTTGTGGAAGACTAAGGGCAACAACACTTCCATCTTTATAATTGTGAGTGGTATGCTTCCTGGTTTCCATAATTTTTCTTTCCATTTTTCTTGCTAACCTAAATGCCTTCTCTAATGAATCAGGTTCCCAAAGGCGAACATCATGTTGGATATTATCCTTTAAAGTCCCAATGAACACATCAATCCTATGCTCCTCTGGAATATTTTTTACCCTTATGTTCAATTTTTGGAACTCCTCAATGTGCTCCATTATTGAACCCTTTTGTTTGAGACTTATCAATTGGCTAAAAAAAGTGTTGCTTTTTGTATCCTCATAATGTGTTGTCAATTCTTCCGTAAAAAATGCCCAAGTGATACTTTGTTTACAAGAGCAAAGCCATTGATACATACAAACTGATTTGGTTCCAAATATAAAGTTGCAATACGTACCTTTTGTGTGTTTTGCACATTATTGAGATCGAAAAATTGCTCCATCTATAATATCCATGTTGCGGGATCCTTGCCATCAAACTTCCTCATATCGATTTTTGGAATATGGTGGGTCTTCGATCCAGCATTAGAGTCTATGAAATCGTAATTAACATTTATTTTGTTCGCATCATGAGTTTCCTTTACTACCCTTTCTTCATGAGTCATGCTAGAGCTTTCAGGTTGCTTACTAGCTGTTTGCATTTTCTTTCCTCTGGGCATCAGTTTCCTATAATAATGCTCTACTATGCCCTTTGAATTCCTTCAAAATAATTTTCCAAACCAAGCTTAAGCAAAAATTTAAAAAAATCTACACACTTTTTTTTCACTTTGTAGGAGCTCGATATTGCCTCTGATGTATCTCTGTAATTTCGGATCATCCAGTTCTAAAATTGCGACCTACAATAGCCTTCTGTGTCCTCTTTCCAATGCCACCAGTCTGATCCAAATTGGATTCTCCAAGGAAGAGTTATGACAAATCTCCCACAGTGACCTGATTATAGACTAGTTTAGTAGAGTGAACTTGTACGACATGCCATGTGTCCCTGTTTCAACCTTTGGCTCTAAAAAATATATACAAGAAACTATAGTCCGTCCCTTTCTGTACCTTCTTACGAAATTTCAATCTGATGCTCAGAGAGAAAGTTATGACGATTTTCCCCAGGTCACCTGTTTGGAATGTAATTCAGGAGTCTGCAAAAAGACCAACTTCCTCAGATCATATCTCTGCAAATATAGAGTGAAAAGCTCTGAAATTCGAAAATGAGGTTCAGTGCTATTTCGTCTTAAATGGGTTTTTTTTCGCTTCTAAAACGTCACCAAAAAAAAAAAGTTATAGATAAAATTCCACGATGACCTATTTAGAGCAGCGAAACCCTAAAATCCAAAGCTCTGATACCAAATGTTATGAAACCAACGCACAAAAAGATAGAAAAGATAGATCAACGCCTTAGAATTCAACCTCTTCGAGGGGGCAACCTCCTTTACATTACACAAATGAATGATTCTTGGATGATTCAAATGACAAAACCTCCTTTCTATATATAGGAGTTTAAAGAGTCACAATATAACCCAGCCAGAGTGATAACAATAGAGAGATTCTATGGGGCACAGTAATAACAATATGGAGACAATAGGAGCACAACAATATTAATAAGGGATACAACTACAATAGTAATGGGGTAATCACTAGTATTATAGGGACCTAACAAATATAGTCAGCGATCAGGATAATAGGTTTATGGGTGCTTTTTGGCAAGAGCTCCTCAAACTATTGGGAACAAAATTAACCCCTAGTACTAGCTATCACCCACAAATAGATGGTCAGACATAAATCGTGAATAAGTGGATTGTAGGGTACCTATGCAATTATGTGATGAGTTAGCAAAAAGCATGGATCAAATGGTTGTACCTTGGGGAGCATTGCTACAACACCACCTACCATTTATCCATTGGGATGATGCCCTTCAAAGCACTATATGGTTATGATGCACCATCCTTTATCGACAAGATTTTTGGAGATAGCGAGGAAACTATTGCTAAAGATTAGATGCGGGAGAGTCATGACATTCTCAATGTACTCAAGGAAAACATGTACGTAATTCAAAATCAACAGAGGATGTACGTAGACCAACATCGAACAAAACACAACTTTGAGGTAGAAGACCTCGTTTTCTTGAGATTGCAGCCCTATAAGCAGTGTACACTCAAGAAACGAAACATAGAATAGATGAAGCCTAGGTTTTATGGACCTTACAAAGCTCTCTGAAAAATTAGTGAAGTGGCATATGAGTTAGAACTACCGAGGGACAACATAATCCATAATGTATTCCATGTGACATGCCTCAAGAAGGTTGTGGCACAGTAGGTCACCACCTTTATCGAATTGCCACCGTTAGACGAAGAAGGACAATTAGAATTGATTCTAGAGATAATCATGGGCATGTGAAAAAAGAATTTAAGAGGGAGATTAATTCCAGAATACCTTATCAGATGGAAGAATCTACTAGAGGAGGATGCAACATGCGAAGAAGAACGGATTTTGTAGCACCCGAATCTGTAATTGCTTGAGGGAAAGTAATTTCAAGAAGGGGGGACTCTAATGTCCTTTTCAAATTGAGGATTAATGAGAGATAAAGTAGCCTATCAATCCCCATAGGCTATAGTCCTTAGTAAAGAGGAAAACCCCAAAATGCCCAATGTTTGGGCGGGTTCTGGGATAGTTGAGCAAAGAAACCCAAAATTGAGGTTTGGAGTAAAATTTACTAAATTAATTAAGAAGAAGAGACCCCTCTAGGAAATCTATAAATACAACTTGTTTTAATTCATTTTGGATCATCAATGTGGATCATCTCATTTGTTTCTTGAGTATCATCTCAGAGGGTTTTAAGACCCCCTTTTTCTTGTCAATTTCGGTGGTGAAAGATTCCACCCTATTTGACACTTTCTATTTTTCTTCATTATGTTCAAGAACATAAAAACATCTAGAAGGAAACGAAATTATTTGTTGTCTCTTGTTTTTGCATAGGACTACTTTCTAAAAGAGGAACAAAATTCTCTGTTGGTTTGATCTTTTCTTATGAGCACAGGAGTATCACTTGAGAGGCAATAAGGTTCTTTGTTTAATTTTGAAGCTCAAAGTTTGGCCAAGACCTTCAATCCCCTCCTAAGACAGAACTCAAACGAGGTTTTTGTGGTAGATGAGCCTAGGAAAAACGTAGTTCTGGCACAACCCGGTTTTGAGGGCTCTAAATTGATTGGCACGGTTCATGCCCTAGACTCCTGAAATAAATGTAATGCATTGAAGCCAATGAAGGAAATCATGTGACTTACTTTGTGCTTTTCGAACTATACAAGATGAATTTCTAGGCAATTTGAATACAAGACTACGACGTAATTAACTAGGACAACCACGCAAGGAGTATTACTTTTGCAGTCAAGTCTCTCCTGATATACCATACAAAGAGTATCTTTCTGTAGTCAAACCTTTTCTATAGAAGGATCGAAGTCTGAATTTTTTAAATGTGATTCTGAACAAGGTGAGGCCATGATCTAGTATAAGTCCGAGGGCTTTTGTGATATCCCCAACTATATAAATTCGGCTAAGTATACTCAATTTTGCAATTTTAGCATTAGAGGTGAATTTTAGTAACTTGGGTGACTTAGGAAAAGTGGATGAGTAGGCCTCACCTGAATTTTTAGAGGCAAAGGGAGGCCATGTGTTGATCAGTGGTTGTCATTGATGTCAACCCAAGCAGCACCAAGGGCTGCCCCAATCTTTCATGGGCATTTTGACATGACAACTTACTTTATTCTGAGTCAAGGATCTTCTAGATGGATTCTACTCGTCGAGATGTTTCTGTTGATATATGGCACACCAAGTAATTCTTTACGGTTTGAGAAATATTCATGTTTGAAGTTAGTAACCCCGGTTAGTGGGCTAAAACCCTATGGGGTTGTGGCATGGCACTCATAATTCGTTGTGGTCATTGAATAGCCAATAATTAATAATAATAAAAAATTCTCCTAAAATCCCTCCAACGTTCACTTGTTGAGGACCCTCTCAACTCAAGACATTCAGATAAATAATGACCCTCATATCCTCCTCTAGTAGGGATTTTGTGGCTTCAAACAGGTCATCATGGCATTTTCGCTATAATTTTTTTTTTCCAAAGCTTCAGAAGCTGAAATTAAAACCCATTTGAGCTTAATCGTGATGAACCTCATGACCGAATTTCAGATCTTGGTTCGCTATATTTTCGGAGATATGATCTGAGGAAGTTATGGTTTTTGCAAGCTCCCGAATTCCGTGTCAAACAGGTGACATTGGGAAAATTGTCATAACTTTCTCTCTGAGCACTGTATTCAAATTTCGTAAATAGTCACAGAAAGAGGATGGAATATAGTTTTTTTAGTAGTGTTTTCAGGGCTGTAGGTTGCAATAGTGACACGTGGCACTTTGTACAAGTTCGCTCTATTGAACCAGTCTATAATCAGGTCATCGTGGGAGATTGGGCATAACTCTTTTTTGAAGATTCCAAACTTGATCAGACCTGTGGGTTTGGAAAGAGGACTCAGAGGGCTACCACATGACGAAATTTCAGACCCTGGAGATCTAAAATGACATAGATACAATAGATTCAATATTGAGCTCCTAGAAGGCAAGAAAAAGCATGCATTCAAGGATCACTACAGTAAGGACCACACAGCAACAGTTAAGGGTAAGTCTCCTACAGTAAGGTATGTATGATTAGTGTTTACATTTGAAATATGAGTATCATCTCTAACATATGTTTTCGCAAGACAACGTAAGTACATACAAGGTCTCGGTTATATCTCTATGTCTCTATATGTCACAGTGGAATGTCATCATCCCATGCAAATTCATCATTGTGCAATCTAGTGAACATGTTATAATCCTTCTTGTTGTCGCCCGGATTGTGCTTGCACCACAACAACGCTCAGGACAGGGGTTGTCACTCGGTTCCCCACCCACTCTGATCTAGTTGTTTCCCAACAAGAGGCTATGGAGGGTAGTCCCTATGGAATGAAGTGAAGGAAAACAAGTTGAGAATCAACTTACTTGGGAGACACGGATGAGTGGCCTAGCCACTTGGTTAATATTAAACAAGAGTATTAATTAAATTAGATTTTTTATTATGAGACTAGTGCCTTAATGGAGTCACAAATTCTTGCTTCTTATGAATTGAAACCAAATGACCGGATGGACACCCGTTGCTTGAATGATTGACTAACCTATATGATATGCAAATCTTAGAACCTATGTGAGATGCAGTGATCTTGGTAGATTTTAGTTAAATGCTTAGTCTAAGTGTAACCTTCCTTTAACTATTTTGAATTTGTGCTCCAAGGTAGATTGTGGGAAGGAGGTTCACAGGGAGTAGGCTAGGGCCTAATTAACGATACCTTCTATTAGGCTTCTATCACTCGATGACCCCAGCGCTAAAGAGACTGTGGCTCTGACGACTGCAAGGTCACCGCATTAATCACCGAAGAGTTGTGGAGGCCCCTCAAGCTAGATAAAAAGGATTGTCATATATCTCTATCAACCTAGCTTATGCTAGGAAGTAAATTATTAATACAAATCTAGATCTAGTATACCTATGCAAGAGATTATGAGTGACATTTATCTTAAGTTAAAATTTTCTTAAGTTGTTTAAGTACTTAATTAGAATCTTTCTAAGAGTACTTAACAATAATGAATTGCAATCTTAGACAAGATAAAATGTTTATAGATACAAATGTAAATTTCAACACTATTTCACAATATATCAAGTAATTGAAAATGCAAAATGCTTAAAATAGCCAATCAAGATATTAATCATAGATTTATGACAGTTTATACCAACAATACTACTTCATAAAAATCAAGTCTTATCAATGCTGTAATAGCAGTGCATAAACCATTTCAAATGATGAAACTTTCCCAACACATTAAACATTGAAATTCTAATGACCAACAAATGTAATTCAACTTGTTTAGATCACTTTATGATGATGTATTCAATAAAATTTCAGATATGATTTCTTGATTTACAGCGGTAAGTAAAGACAGATCAACAAGATAAAATAGATGGCCTATATGTTCAAAAATAACAAAATGCTCAAGAACTTGAAAATTTCAATTTTAGGGCTTTTAGAGAGTTTGACTCAGCAATTTTCAGAACTGATATGTTTATTACAGTAGTGAGTTAACTACATATCAGCAAACTAATCAAGCCAAAAATAGATACCCAATATTTCCAAAAAATAGAAAAAAATTTCGAGAAGTGAAAATTTTTGTTTTTTTCCCTTATTAAGTATTTGATTCAAAAATTTCAAAACTACAGAAAATTTCAGTTATGCAGAAAAATTCAGCAAGCTTAAATGTTAGATCTAGACCAAAAATCAAATACCCAAGAAGCCAAAATTTGTGAAAATAAAGATTTTGCAATTTTAAATGACTTTGACCATTTAATTTGTGATTTTACGGCCTAATTATTAGTAATTTGATTGTTTTAATAAAATTGCAGAAAACAAGGGTTTAGAGGTCAACCCCTAGGTCCAAGGCCTTGACAATAGACGATCCCACAATTGAAAATCGTTGAAACTTTAGGATCACATTGCTGCTTTCAAAATATGAATTTTGAGACCTTAACCCTGCAAAACTGCCAATTATTTAGCTTTAAAACTTCAGCTTAGGGTTTCATGTCAATTTTGGGGAAAAAGAGCCCAATAATTGGAGAATAAGGCTAAGGGAGGCAAATTTGCAGGGATAGATGGGCTAGGGAGGCTAAAATGGCAAGAGAATGCCAAAAACTAAAAACCCATGTCTCAAAAAAAAATTCTCTTCCAGATCTGAATTTTGTCGTCAAATCTTCAGTAAATATCCCTGCAAAATTGTCTAGATACTAGATCTTACCCTCGAGGGCCTAGA
Organism: Pinus tabuliformis; assembly: GCA_031772625.1. NCBI lineage: Eukaryota > Viridiplantae > Streptophyta > Pinopsida > Pinales > Pinaceae > Pinus > Pinus tabuliformis. The sequence continues at coordinate 1,660,363,812 of CM062818.1, read as the reverse complement.
TGTAGCTCTTCTCTCACTTGATTCCTTAATCCAACCTGTAAAAATGAAAATAAAAATACCCAAATCCCAAATATATACAAAATATTAAAAATCCCCAAAACCCAAGCTAGAAAAAATAAATTACAAGTTAGATCTACAAAATTATTCACAAGATCTAAAAATACTTTAGAAACCCCAGTATATTATAGTCTTAGCGAAGATTTAATCGACCATATAAATATTTGGAATCCAAACAATAGTGATTCTTGCCCAAGTTTGTGAACTTGGAGGCCAAGGATTGAAATACTTGCAAGCACTATGAATTTATCTCAAAAAAATTTGTTAGATGACATGGGGAATCAAACCAACTAAGATTAGTCCAAAACTATCAATAGTATGGTTATCTCTCTATCTAATAAAAAAAAAATATTACCAATATTTAGCACAACACAGAGATGTCCGTAGTCAGCACATACCACAAATCAATAAGCAAGAACACCTTGAATTGAACCCCAAAATATTTATTATGATTGAAAAAATAGTTCCCAACAGGACAATAGTTAGAAAGTTGCTTCACAGAAATTTTCTAGCCAAAGATCAAGATGACTAGAGACTCAAATGACTCTCTAATTTATAGATAAATCTTCCAAATGGAAAAATAAATGCTAGCTTCTTTGATCCTTGTCAAAATAATATTGCCCGTTGAGAAACACATCAAGATCTTTTAATCTTAGCCCTTGATTTTTTTATTTTTAAGGATTCTTTGAATTTATCATTTAATTCCATTTTAGTTAGCTCAAAATTAATTATTTTAAGCTAATTTCCTCAAAAATTTGACTTTGACTTAACCACCAAGGTCCAAAGGTCCAAAATTTCTTGAAAAATACAATATTCCCTTGGTAGAGGACTTTCAAAAATTTACTCTATTAAGCCCCACGAATTTTTCCATTTGGATAATTTATTCTCCTAAGACAATTTAACTTAACTCTAATTAATTAATTTTTTGTCTTAGCATTTAATGTTATTTTGCTAGAAAAATTAATTAATTTATACATGACATTAATTATTTTTCCAACTCTCTAATACATATGATTTTTTTTATTTATAAGACTCAAAGCGAGAATACGCATTCATCTTAGACCCGCAAGACACATAACCCATCTGTGACACAATATGATCTAGTAAACCAAGTTATTTGTAATCAAATAATTTAGCCAATTAGCTTAAATTATTCCCAAACCACTTTTATATGCGACTCAACTAAAACACTAGGACTCACCTAATAATTCAACAACAAATTTCACCCTAGCTTTGGGGGTTTAAGCTAGAGGGAAAAAATTCTTCTGATTAACCGTGTCGAAAAACAAAGGTAATCAATGAGGTTAAAAACCTCATAGGATGGAATTCGTCATCAAATTATAATCTTACCTAGGTTGTTACATAGACTCAAGGTTTTACTAAGATCATTTACAATATATAACTTGCAAAATGGGATGACCATGACACATGGACAACTGATAAGTGATTCGATCATGTTGGAAAAAATGGCACTTTTGCTTCCTTTGAACTTTGACAATTTGAGTGCAACACTGCCCATCCCGAAATCTTAAAAATTGTTAAAGTCAGCTTAATTCTGAATGGGATATGAAATTCTACGTTCTTTATGTGAAGTCTGATGAGGTTGGAACCACTTTCAAGGATCCTGAACGAATTAATGGAAATGTTACCATTTCTATTTTCATGAGTCGTTAGATAAAAAATTTAGTGGGGTGCACCTAGGCATCCACCTTCTGGGGGATGGTAATACCTGTTGACCACTGAAGTGGCACCTGATGATTATATGAAGACTCCATGCCTAAGGATGATCCAGAGGACACTTCTACCATCAGATATCATCAGTGAACAAAGTTTTTTAACTCTACCTCTATCTTCTCATCATTTTTCTTGTACTCAGATTCCACACCCTATGGTGAATTGTAATAAGTGATACTAGTAATGATGAGTTTCTTAAGTCTGTAACAGGCCTAAGATGTTGGGATTCGATCAACAAATGAATACACCGTGGAGTGTTTTTTTTTATCTGGTTAATTATCCCTTCTTTTTCAGAGGTGGATAATTTTCTGGGTTTTTTCACTCACTTTTTACCCCAAAGCCAGGGTGACATTTTAAGGTTGAACCCTAACACATCTTAATGTCTAGAGTCGACGTATATTACCATACTAGATCATACAAAAAATTTCGTGGAATTTGGTTGGGTCTAGGTAGTCATTTTTTAATTTTTTAGATTTCCTGCAGGTCAAAAATTGCAAATAAAATTGTAATAAGCGTATCCTAGAGAAGTTGTATGGGGTATGAGTAATCAAAATTACACCCCTCACCCTCAACTTTCTACTATAACACACTTTGAAGGGTTAATAATGTGTTTTGGACCCTCAAAACCCACATTTCTTAAATTTAGTGGAAATTGTGGCATTTAATTAAACCATAAATTAAATAAATAGAGAAAAATAAATATCCACACATGCTAAATGTTGTGGAAATGAGGTGGAAAATTATGGGGGAGTTAAAGTGAATTCCCAAAGTGATATGGACTCCTAAAATCAAGGAAATGACATGTGCTCAAATAAAATCGAATTTCTGGTATTAAATGAGAAAGTTGTTTACTTGAAAATTCGAATTTGTCGAGTTAATGCACATCTGAGAGGATTTGGGAGAATATTTGGTGGAGATTTTTGTGGGAAATTGTCGTCACATGGGTTACCACCCATATACACTTGTTGTTCCATTATAAAATTTGAATTTGGCACATAAGGGAAGAAAAAAATGATGTTCACTTGCCAGAATTCGATTTTTACACTTGGCATTGGAGCTCCATTCAACAAATTCGAATTTCTCTGTGGGATTGTCACCTCATGCCACTTGTTTAATCACTTCTACATTGGGATTGGCTCTAATGCCATTTGTCATTGTCATTCTTCATTGGGATTTGCTCCCAACTCTCTATATAATAGAGTCATGGGCTCTCACTTTGTATGATGTAATACGAGCTATTGTGCTTGAAGGGACTCTACGAGATTGTATTCACTACTTGCAATATAATACAACAGTCTTTGGAGTAAAGCGTGATGGTGTTATTCTCCTTGCATGTGTGGTAATTCTTGACTTCATGTTATGCTTCTATTTATTTCCTCATCTCATTATTTCTTCCATGCTTGTTTCAAGTTATGTTAGTATGCAGCTATCTCATATTAGCATAAGAATTAATTATTTGCTTTAGGAAAAGAAATCTTCTAGTGGATAATAGATGTATCTCTAGGAATTATTTCCACTGCACTTATTTAATTTCATGTCGATTTAATGATTTGTGATGAAGTTTTGTAGATGAATCATTATTTGGTCAAGCTTTTCAAGCATGAGGGGAAATTCTCGGAGGAAGCAACCCATTTTTAAAAATATTCAAGGAGAACCCGCATGTTTTGAATTCCAAAGTCTCATCTATATCTTATTTGTGTCTTGCAAGAATTTTTTCAAGTTTCTTAAAGATTTTATTTTTGTATCAAAATATCGAACTTGAAAAAAAATATTTTCTATGTATTGTACTTCATTTATCAATATCTGGTTATTTTAAAGAGTTGAGTCATGGCTAATCAAAGAGGAGAGCTTGCTTAGACTCTTTGGCCTACCCTCTTGTAGATTATTTTTGTAACCTACTTTGTTGTCATCTTGGTCTAACATTTGAGTTATTTTTGTATTCTTTTGAGCAAGATAGTTTCCATGCTTTGATTTGTAGACTTATTCATCTTGAAAGAATTTATATTATCTTGTGCTAACAATTTAGTGTTTCACTTTTCAGGGTTATATTCGTTTTCCATTTGAAAGCATTTCACTTCATTTTAAGCAAATACAATTTCATTTCTTAAAGAGAAAGTACTTGGAAGGCACTGGTTGTTTATGTATTTGATGCTTATCTTATGATGGTTATTGCTCATATCAATTTTTTGCTTATAAATCTTAAAGAAGTAATCTATTTAACTCTAACAATTCTCCTAGAAACTCACATCCTTTTTAAATTAACTTTTCATTAGGGACCACCCCCTTGCTAACCTAGGAAATAGCTTAAACGGAGAGAGAAGGCATTTAGTGTGACAGCCCCTTCTCTAAGTTCCCTGCCACCAACCACACCTTGTGGGGTTGAAGGCTCTTCTCACTGACTTGTAGGTAGGTGTAGGCAACAGGGTCAACATCTTTGGCGCCGTTGTCGGGGACAAGTCTTCTTGTACTTGGGAAATACGACTAACTTTTGGTTTTTGCATGTTGGATTTTTGAGTTAGATTCTTGTTCAAGTGGCGACTCCACTTATTTCATTTTCTACAAGGATTTCTACTTGAAGCTTGCTTCTTGTAGATTTCTTGCTAATCTTGGATAGGAGCCTCTCTCTCGTATCTATTTGCTCTTTTCAGGGTCATGTGAGCATGATATCATGAATGATTTGTTTGCCCCTTGCGATTTTACTAACATGTCAAGCTATCCGAATTTCATTCCAGATGAAGCCATTGAGGCTATTGAAGAGTTGCCTAGTTTTCTAGGTGACAATGCCATTAGCACTGAAACTCACCTTAGGAATTTCTACCTTTGTGTGAGCAAATGATGCCATGATATTAACCATGAGGATGTTAAAATGAGACTTTTCATCTTTTCATTAGATGGAAATGCAATGGATTGGTTCATAGAATTACCTGCTAACAGTTTTGATTCTCTAGAATCAATCATTGACGCCTTTGAAGAAAAATATGGAGATGAAAGAATGATCAAAGCGAAAGCAAATGAGAATGATAAGGATCTCATCAAGGGGTTGACTCAAATGATTAAGGATATGCAACTCAACCAAGTTCAACTCATTAAGACCATGGAGGTAAATCATGCACAAGCAATAAAGGCCATGGAAGTCAATCATTCTAATCAGATGACCTCTATTCAAAATAGGTTGTTCGCCATGTAAGAAAAACAAGTGCAATTAATCAACAGCATGGAAATGAATCATGTCAAGGAAATAAGTGTTTTGAAGGCTAATCAGGTCACTTTTCATAATAGGTTGGATGAAATGGAAAGATTAGAGGTACAAAAATTCCAACATAGATTAAATGACGAATGGGAAAAGAACAAAGAAACAAATCATAAATCTCTCGATCCACTGAAGCAATCTTTATCTCATTATGAGGAGGTCATTTACTCCATTGAAAAATGGCTAATTGATGGAGAATTGGATAACAAGGAAACTAAGGGGAATCGGGCTTATACTTATGAGATGGATCAATCACCCATGTCAGAGCATAAGCAGAATGGACAAAGGCAAGTCAAAGAAGTCTTGGATACTTCGAATTTTCCATCAAAGCATCTTCAAAATCGGACAAAAAAGTCTACTTTGATCACCTCAACATCAACATCATAATCTGTTAAGAAGAAAAGAAAAAATCGGAAAGGATTTGGTAAACCAGATGACCATGTACAACACAGTGTTGGGACAGATCAAAATCCTAAGATATTCAGAATTGGACAGGGCACATTAGAAAAGCAACCCATGGATCTGCCTGAAAGTATGCAAGTTTTCAACATGAACTTCATTAAGGACATCTAATGCTATGGGGAATCATTTTGTATCATATTTCTAACCTTATCCCTTGTCATTTTTGTTTAATCAGTTTTATTTCATGAATAAATTATCATTTATGCTCTTAGAATAAATTTCAATTTCTTCATTTCTGTACTTGATTTCATTTGATGATATTTTGAATGAACACTGTTGATATAGGTCCTTTGTCAGTTGATGCAGATTTCAAGCTCTTGCACACTATCACTTTGTATCTAGCATGCATCCCCATATGGAGCCAAATATTGACCACTGGAGTGGCACCTGATGATTATATGAAGACTCCATGTCCAAGGATGATCTAGAGGACACTTGTACCATCAGATATCATCAGTGAACAGAGTTTTTTAACTCTACTTCTATCTTCTCATCATCTTTCTTGTACCCAGATTCCACACCCTACGGGGAATTGTAATAAGTGATACTAGTAATGATGAGTTTCTTGAGTCTATAATAGCCATAGGATGTTGGGACTCGATCAGCAAACGATTACACCTTGGAATTTTTTTTTATCTGGTTAATTATCCCTTTTTTTCAGAGGCAATAATTTTCTGGGTTTTTTCACTCACTTTGTACCCTAAAGCCAGGGTGACGGTTTTAAGGTTGAGCTCCTAACACATCTTAGTGTCTAGATTCGATGTATATTACCATACTAGATCACACAAAATTTTGTGGAATTTGGTTAGGTCTAGATAGTCATTTTTTAATTTTTTAGATTTCCCGCAGATCAAAGATTGCAAATAAAATTGTATTTAAACTGTAATAAGTGTATCCTAGAGAAGTTGTATAGGGTATGAGTAATCAAAATTACACCTCTCACCCTCAAATTTCTACTATTACACACTTTGAGGGGTTGATAATGTGTTTTGGACCCTCAAAACCCACATTAAGTTTAGTGGAAATTGTGGCATTTAATTAAGCCATAAATTAAATAAACAGAGAAAAATAAATATCCATATGCTAAATGTTGTGGAAATGAGGTGGAAAATTATGGGGGAGCTAAAGTGAAGTCTCAAGGTGATGTGGACTCCTAAAATCAAGGGAAGAACATGTGCTCAAATAAAATCGAATTTCTAGCATTAAATAAGAAAGTTGCTTACTTGGAAATTCGAATTTGTCAAGTTAATGCACATCTAGGAGGATTTGGGAGAATATTTGGTGGAGATTTTTGTGGGAAATTGCCCCCACATGGGTTATCACCCATATACACTTGTCATTCCATCATAAAATTCGAATTTTGCACATAAGGGAAGAAAAAAATGATGTCCACTTGCCAGAATTCAATTTTTACACTTGGGATTGGAGCTCCATTCAATAAATTCAAATTTCTCTTTGAGATTGTCACCTCATGCCACTTGTTTAATCACTTCTACATTGGAAGGCTCTAATGTCATTTGCCATTGTCATTTTTCATTGGGATTTGCTCCCAACTCTCTATATAATAGAGCCATGGGCTCTTACATTGTATGATGTAATACTAGTTATTGTGCTTGAAGGGACTCTACGAGATTGTATTCACTACTTGCAATATAATACAACAGTCTTTGGGGTAAAACATGGTGGTGTTCTTCTCCTTGCATGTGTGGTAAATTTTTGACTTCTTGTTATGCTTCTATTTATTTCCTCATCTCATTATTTCTTCCATGCTTGTTTCAAGTTACGTTAGTATGCAACTATCTCATATTAGCATAAGAATTAATTATTTGCTTCATAAAAAGAAATCTTCTAGTGGATAATAGATGTATATCTAGCAATTATTTCCATTGCACTTATTTAATGTCACGTTGATTTAATGATTTGTGGTGAAGTTTTGTAGATGAATCATTATTTGGTCAAGCTTTTCAAGCGTGAGGGAAAATTATCAGAGGAATCAACCCATTCTTGAAAAATATTCAAGGAGAACCCGCATGTTTTGAATTCCAAAGTCTCATCTGTATCTTATTTGTGTTTGGCAAGGATTCTTTCAAGTTTCTTAAAGATTTTATTTCTTGCATCAAAATATCAAATTTGAAAAAAAATATTTTTTACGTATTGTACTTCATTTATCAATATCCAGCTATCTCAAAGAGCTAAGTCATGGCTAGTCAAAGAGGAGAGCCTACTCATACTCTTTGGCCTACCCTCTTGTAGATTATTTTGTAACATACTTTTTTGTCATCTTGGTCTAACATTTGAGTCATTTTTGTATTCTTTTGAGCAAGATAGTTTCCATGCTTTGATTTGTAGACTTATTCATCTTGAAAACATTTATAATATCTTGTGCTAATAATTTAGTGTTTCACTTTTCAGGGTTATTTTCGTTTTCCATTTGAAAGCATTTCACTTCATTTTAAGCAAAATACAATTTCATTTCTTAAAGAGGAAGGACTTGGAAGGCACTGGTTGTTTATGTATTTGATGCTTACCTTATGATGGTTATTGCTCATATCAATTTTTTGCTTATAAATCTTAAAGAGATAATGTATTTAACTCTAACAATTCTCCTAGAAACTCACATCATTTTTAAATTAACTTTTAATTAGGGACTACCCCCTTGCTAACTTAGAAGATAGCTTAAATGGAGAGAGAAAGGATTTAGTGTGACAACCCCTTCTCTGAGTTCCCTGCCACCAACCACACTTTGTGGAGTTGAAGGTTTTTCTCACTAACTTGTAGGTAGGTGTAGGCGGCAAAGTTAACAATACCCAAATGTCCCCTTTTGAGGAGACACACACCCCACATTGAGGAAATGTTTCCCCGTGCATTTCCCCATGCTTAAAGCGTGGGAAATGTCAAGGGGTGTATTCCCCAGCATGGGGGATGTGTCCCCATGGAACACTACATCTTTTGTGTCATATAGCCATAGCAATTGTCTAGACTTTTGAATGTCAATTAGTACATTAGATACACAAACTTCATTGTGTAATTACTTCTAAGTAAAACTTCAGCAACAACACTTATGAATAATTCATGCATATTTTGAAATATAAGAATGTAAGGTGTGACATGTTAGAAACATTAAATTGGCAGTAGAAGTATACAATTAAGTACCTTAAAAATAGCACTTCACTGCAACAGGCAGCAAGCTAGATTTTTAAAACTTATTTGTTTCACATTGCGATTTAAAACTAATGAATGTGTACCTTAAAAATAGCACTTCACTGCAACAGGCAGCAAGCTAGATTTTTAAAACTTATTTGTTTCACATTGCGATTTAAAACTAATGAATGTTCAATCACCAGAGAACCAAAATTTCAGCTTTCTAAGAGAATCAAGTTTTCTTTGTTAAATCGCCCATAAAAACCCATACAGGGCATTAGAAGTTATCAAAAACCTTGGGCATCTTAAACATCCTATAAATATGTGAGCTCATTAGTGCAAACATTTATGATTTTCAGTCCTGGGAAGAGGAAATAAAAAATATCAAGATGCACCATTGCTACTATAATGTATTTTCTGGATACTGAACATGATTAGCGAATTTTAACTCAGAATATACAACTTGCACCTGTAGAATGGCTGTTACACGGCACCACCCTATCGCATTCAAGAGGTAGTGCTCTTCCGAAGCCTGTAGGTCACCTTGACCTCCCAAAATGCTCCAGATATTCACATCATGTCATTTCAATCCCTGGGTTCCAAGTCAGGATTTAAAAGAAATTCTATCTCCTCCAGACTATGCCCTTTTGTCTCAATTACACAGTAATAAGTAAAAGCTGCTGCCAACAATGATACTATGCCAAAGCTTGAATAGATAATGGGTAGCCCAAACTTCTCCACCACATCAAGAAAGAACAATCCTATGATGAAATTGCAAACCTGGAAAACATTAAACTTCAGATGATTAGGCATGCCATATAGTGAAAGCAGCCTCAATTACAAATGCCTGCATTAAGAAACGTGCCCAGGAACAGAAACACAGGGACTATGTGATGAGAAAAATAAAATAGGGACAAAATAAAACAGGAGACGGAATACAATTCTGATAGAACAATTCTTCCAGAGTTTCAGGATGGAGGCTCTGAAACCAACCGGAGTGGAACTCCTCCAAGAAAGTAAAAAATATTCATGGTAATAATGAGTGAATGATTGAATATAGTCATAGATGTACAATCACATACACATCTACGCAAAGGAATCAATGATTACATAATTAATAATTAACATTTCTCACAGAATTTATCTATAAATAAATGAGAGGAAAAAACTGAGTTCAACAGAAGATGCCACTTTGACTTGGTGACATCTCAAGAGCAATGTTCATGAAAAATTGCTGCTAGATAGAGATGATAAAACAAATAAAACGAAAGCAACCTTAAGGACTACAGATCCTAATAGACATAAGACACAACATATTTAGGAAGTCACCTTCACTCTTATGCTTTAAAAAGGGATTGCTTCCACAGTAATAATCATCCAAAGGGTTTGGCACAGATAATCCTCAATGATCAACAAGCAATGTCCCTAGGTAAGGTTCCTCTTGTTTCCAAATCCCTATTAATCGGCATCACAAGTTTGAAAACTGTTCTTCCCAAATCCCTATGAATTGCTATCCCATTAAAAAAAATCCATTATAGGTGCAACCATAGATGAAAGACCAGTTCAGGATAGCTCTAAAGATGATATAATATCATACAAATCACTCCCCAAAACAAAAATGGCAAGAACTCTACAGGTTCTGCCATAAGTATCTTCGACTATCATTTGGGCTGAAACCCTACAGATCTTTTAAACACTAGTGCGGTCTTTTACACCTGGCTACTCAATTTCAATCCTGTACATGTATTCTCTACTATCAACTGATCGTTTGGTTGTGGATTTCAAAATGTAGCATGAGATATTTTACAATATACTGGATTGGCTCTTTGTGCCTTCACATATTATTCCAAGTTCCATAATGTTACTATTGAAATACTGAAGAGATCTTAAACTGTAAACTTACCCAATGAACACATAAACTGAATGACATGGTTTTTGCACGGGTCCTCGTACTACTCAACTCTGGTATAATAAGTCCAGTAACTGGTCCAGCACCAAGGGAAAATGCGGAGACATATCTGAACCAAAAGATAAACCATTTAGCAATCAATAACAATTAACATCAGTAGCATGCTTCAATAACTAGCCAAGAATGCTTTCACTTGAAATTTGTGATGTTAATGGTCTCATTTTGTTCATTCGTAAGGCTCTGTTCTTTTGTGTTCTAAAACCACAATTCCATGCGATTGCATCATTTTAAGTTTTAACAAACCCAGACTACATAGATGAAATACTTCTTTACATTGAAAATAACAGAAATAAAGAAATAGTTCAACTCTCAGGCCTAATATAATGATTCTATCCGTTATGCTGTCCTATGTTACATGATAAGTGTCCAAGTGACGACAAATTTACAATTATTTCACTACATATTCTCTAAAATTGCATGTGGATCCTACCAACTCCTCTCTGTGAGGTTTGTACACACTTGGCTGCCACTGAATCAGATCCTCTGTATACTAATATTAGCAAGTTAATTGACTTATATATGGCCTATGATATGATTACATTCTGGTCCATCATATGTATACCCTACGGAAGTTTTCTGTCATGTCCCCATTTTTATTTTCCTCTATAGTACAGCTAGAGTGGATTTCCAAGGCACGGGATGGCCAAGTCAGAGGAGCAGGAGTATGTCATCAAGGGTCTTGGGGGAGCTTTGAAGAACTTTTATGGGATTCGATTGTATTTGCATGACATGTTCCATCATCCACAAAGCTTGCCTTTAGTTTCGTTGCATTTTGACAACTTTGAAAAAATGGGATTATCACTGGGCCTAACTTAATTAATTGCGCCTTAGGTGGTATTCCGGGAGGATCATTTGATGGAACGCCTCAGTGTAATAGCTCTTTGGAACCGGAACAAGAAGATCTAATAGATGGGATGCTGAGAAGTCACTTTCATTGGCCAGAGAAAGTATGGTGGGTGATTTACCATTTTCCCAGATTAAAAGTGACTTTAATTAGTCAATTAATTAATTAAAAATAAAGAGGAAAATGACTAATTGGGGAAAAGGATAAAAGTGACTTAAGTAAATTAAAATTAAAAAGTCACTTAGATGGAGTCAAGAGGGAGCTTCTAGAATAATAATAAAACAATAAAATAAGATGCTTCTAGAGGCTTGGAGATCTATCTATTGGATCTTTAAAAGGAGGGAGGAGAACATCATTTGGGACATCTTGGACTTGAGCATTTGTCTTTGTTGGGAGTTGGAGAACTAAGTTCTCTACTTCAGTAGCTCTAGGATGAAAACCCTTGGGTGATTTAGTGAGAGTGGGTGAAAACCATCTCTCCCCTTGGTGAATTCATCCAAAATTCAAAGGAGAGCCTAGTAGTTGCATTTCAGTTCAGAATTTGGAGGCCCAATTTCAACTTGTAGCAGATATTTGTGGAGGCCATTCTCTCAGCCATTTTCAGAGTTTGCATGTACTATCTATATTAATAAAATAAGGTTGAGTTTCTTTTGCATGTTTTGTCTTGTTTATTCTTCAGTTGCAAATCATATATTCCAGTTTTGCCATTAAATTTATGGTTAAATGTGTGCAAATTGTTATTTAATTTGACGGCTTAATTTTCTGAAGAAATTTTCTACAAAAATTGTCTTTGGGACATTACATTTTCAGATTTTCCCAAATAAATTAGATTTAAAAGTTACAAATCTATTGTTTCTCCTCCTTGAAAGGAAATATCTACATTTTCTTCCTTCCTTACCCTCGAAGAAAAAATTTACATAACCAACAGCTTCAATAACATTGCAAATAAAGCTTATTTATAGTATCCTTGCCAAATCTGAAGTATTGGCATGTATAGTGTCTTTTTTGTAGCATACTATTTAACCATTCAAACTTGTTATATACCTCTGGTATCATGCTATGTGCCTTGATTTCTCATTTTGGGGGTTCATAACTAGCTAAATCATTATTTTACTTTTCTCTATTCTTGTTTGTTTCCAAAAAAATATTTATTAATTCATTGTGCGATTGAATCATTTCTCAGTCTTGTTGATGAGTATCTTAGTAAGTGCATTGACAGTATGTCGATTATTAATCCTGCTCTGAAACTATATATGAATCATCATGCTACATTGACAGAGTGATGTCCTGGGAAACCACTGTGACCTCTGGTAGTTGAAACTTGACAATCAACCTAGGTAAACCAAGGTTATGATCTTCTACACATACAAAAGTGCTTTCTGTGACTAACATTTCTACTTCGGTGGGAAGAGATTGAGATCGCAACAAACTACACCTATTTGGGGGTCCAGTTTGTGGAGTTCATTTTAGCATGCTTTAGTCCCTCTAACCCTAGCCCTCTAGCAAAGCATACAGGTCCCTTTCCCTCAAGTGAAAATGTTTCCAGAACTAGTTTTATGAGATCTCATCCCAGCTACACCTCCTAGACACTATTATCGTACCTACAATCTTGTATGGATCAAAGATCTAGGGACTGAGTTCATTGAAAACCAACTAGGCCAATGACCAAGAGCATCATGTTACCCACCAAAAGTGGGTGACCCCTAGGAGAAACGTTTCTCCTCTCCATCCCTTCCAACTGCCAGCCAACAACCCCTAAGAGACACTTTGTAGCCGATGTGACGTGCCATTCGTATCTTCGCCACCTGCATCAGTCATACGTCTTCTCACCCATTTGTCAAGAGCACATGTTGGAAGGTGGGCTTTTGATCAAAAGATACTTTATTCATTTTGCAATTGGGTGCTTATGATTGTTTGTATTTGGGCATTTTGGCATGGATTATGGGGTAACTTGGAAGAAAGAAGGGTATTGGCTGTACTCTTGTTCCCTCACCTTAAATGGGGGGTTAATTTTCAATCCTAGTCCAGTGGGACCTCCCCTAATGGCCCATGGCTTTAGGAAGGGGCACTACTTGGGAAACCATGATTGAGATAGCGTAGCCCCATCTATCCCTATTCCATACTTACCACTTTCCATCTTACATTATGTTGTGGTTCCTAGAGACAACCTCAAGGTTGAGTAAGAGATCGGTGCCTAGGACATTTTAAAGTATCTGAATGATATACTTGTGGTAATCAAGATTTTGAAATAAAATGATTTAAGTTGGTTCAAATATTTTATCCAAAGGCAGATTTAATTAACACATTTGGTGAATACTCCTTTTTAAAAGAATTAACATTCAGATCTGGAGGCCTAACCCTAGAAAGTGCAGCTCTATTGGTTGTTGCAGTATAGATGAAAGGTAGAAAATGAAGAAAGAAAATTAGTGCAGAGGGCTGATATCAGAATCCTATGCATTAAATTGCTGCAGAAATATGGAACTGATGATGTAAATGAAATTCAAAAAACGTGGAGCACATTTCATCTCATGCATCACAGACACAATCTATCAAAACATGACATAGATGAATCTACAATTCTGAGATTTAGTCCAACAACTACAATGACATGCCTTTTGAGGGGAAAGAAACACATATGAAAAGATAAACTAAGAAAGAATCACATACTACAAATTTCAGCATTTGGAATCACCAGAACTTTCTATTAATCTTTAAGAAAAGCATGCATCTCACAAATCTTCAAACACTTGCAAAACTTGCAAGTTAGAGCCACCTCGGGAAAAGAAAATGTGAACCCTTGCTAATGAGTCTCTTATCCCCTTTATATGGTTTCATCACCAAAAAACTAAATAAATTACAAAACATTTTTCTTAAAAATCTCATAATTGTCTAACCGCTTCACAATTTGAATGTGCTGCTAGCACAACTATCCTAATGATTACATAACAATCTAGATTCCTTTCTTGAAACAAAAATATTTACAAAATTTTCGAAATGACATGGATTAACATGATCAACATATCAAAATATCTTCACTATTGTCTGGTTGGTTCTATTGTGAGGGACCCCGACTCTATGATTTGGATTTGAGGCAAATTTACAAATTGGTCACACTTTTTCCATGATGTTGGGTTCGGTGCAGGAAAGCGAAAGAAATCCTGAGAGGCTATCCTCAGATTGGTGAGCTTGGTATAATTTGGCTTGTCAGCAAACAAAGTCTTTACTAGCCAGAGTAGATGAAAATCCCTCTGCAAATAATTGACTATGGTTTTTCCCTTGAGGGTGGAAATCTTCTCATGAGTAGTGTTGACCTCTACTGGTCAACTACCCATGCAGTACGCCCCCTTTTTCTTTGCAAGAAAGGGGCAACACCTGATCAGCGTGTCCGTGCCATCCAGCAGTCATCAGCAGCTTGATCAATCTAATTGTAAACCCAGTCTGCATGTATTAATTGTAAATAATCTTAGCAGATATGAGTCGTGTATGTGAATTGCCTAGGTGGACCTAACTTTTTAGTGGTAATCTATGTCCCGGAAGGTTTTTCGTCTCACCGATCCATGGATCGGCAGAGTTTTCCTTCAAACCTGACCCCAAAGCCGGGATGGATTTTGTCATTAGAACTTTAGGAGAATCCTAGTGTGTTAATCTACTAGATTATCGTTGTGTCGCAGAGCTGGGTGATTTGTGAGGGTCTGTATTAAATGGGTTTGTCCCCTTAAGATGTAAATTGTAAAAGTCATGATGTAATGTGTCCTGAGGGTCGAAAAATGTTTTAAATCCCCTCATGAGTCCTAAGTCCTAGGTCCTAGGTGATGTTTCCAAAGGCTTAGTTCGATGATCCATTTTAAAATGAATTAAAAAAAATTAAAAAATGAATAAAAATAATAAAATAAATAAAAATTAAAAATGAAATAAATAAAAAAATAATAAAAAATTAAAAAAATAAAGCAAAAACCCTAACTAATAAAATAATAATATTTTAAGTGAATAAATCGATGGATGAGATCAAGAGATGTCTTGATCCTCATCAACGGTCGAGATCATTTCTACATGGATCACTCGAACTAGCCGTTGGGATCATTTCCTTTAAATAGGGTGCTAGGGGTCATTTCAGATCATTCGATCTGTGAGTCTAAGACTGAAGAAGCTCTCTTGTAAATCTGTTTCTGGTTAATAAAGGAAGACTTTGGGGTCCATATCTTGCTGGTGTTACTCTCTTGGAATGCTGTGAGATCATTTCATTTTCTGCATATGTTATTTTCAGCCATTAATAATAGCTTTTTGTAGAGTATTGTGAGCACAGGTATCTTGTTCACTTGCTAGGGTTTGAGTGTTGTTAGGGTTTCTGAAGTAATGGCAGGTATCTCCATTACTGTTTGAGATCTAGCAGCATTTTTGCCCTCTTTGTTGACGGTTGTTTTGAGCTGTGCAGAAAACATTTTCTGAAGGAATTTTGTGGGCGTTCGGGGAAGTTCTCGGCTGAACCAGCCAACTCCCGCAAGCACTTTTTGCTGAGCCCAGTTGGATTTGATCCTGGGTCTATCATTCGGTTTATTTTTCTAATTTGCATGAGAGATTTTCTGAAGTTCTTCACAGTGAAAACCTAAAATTTCAGTTCTTTAAGATATTTTCGTGCTTATTGCTGAATCTGGCTATTAAGGGGCCAAATCTGTACATTAATCAACTGTTTTAGGGTTTCAAATTTTTTTTTGGATCTAGGGTTTTAATTTTTTGCTTTATGCAATTTTCATTATGGTTTTATTTTCTTGTACAGGGTTTCATCAAGATCAAATTTTCAGAGAGATTCTCGAAATCATAAAGGGGCCAAGATCTGTATAGGATTAGCTTTTCCGTAGCAAGGTTTTTTGCAGAAGCCACAAAGCATGCATTAATCCTGGGGCGAAAATTTTGGGGCAATCCATTTATTGGTGCATTGGCTGAGCAATTCCTGTCAACAGAGGAAGTCTCTCTCTGCATATGCATGAGGAATCATTTTTACCTGCCATCAAACGAAATTGCCGAATGCATTAAGGGAAAAGCACACAAACAGTGGTAACAGTGATAATCAGCAAATCCGCGGTGATAACCTACCCAACCTATGATAATGCGCATATCTATCAATGATAATTCACGTATGAACAGTTGTAGCTCGCATAACATGATATAACCCGCATATTCGACGCCGATTACTTTCATATCAAGCTGAAAACACCTGAAATAAAAGGCGGGAACATTCGCGTATAAGGAAAATGATCTGCATATCGAGCTTTGATAATCCGTGTATGCAGTGATGACTCGCATATTGAGGGATAATACATACGCATATCATGTGGGAGAATCAGATTTCAAGCCGCTGACAGGTAAGAAATTCGTTTTTTTTTATTTGCGTCTCTGTCCAGCGAGCAAACGCTCAGGTAAGTTCCAGGTATATTCATTTTCCTATCCGCCGCTGTCACCTGTGCCCTCATTCGAATTTTTGCTGAAGCGTTTCCGTCATTTTGATCTCCGTCTTAGACTTTTTACATGGTATTCGTTCCAGTCTTAGTTCGATGCGTTTGGATGCCATGCGTTTCGATTTTTTTTCATTTACGTAGCTTACTTCTTGTTTTAATTTTGGTTTCATATTTTTTAACTTTTATTTAGATCTAACTTTTATAATTCGATTTTAGTTTAGATTTGTTTTATAAATTTTTTAAGTTTAGTAAGTTTAGATTTAAAATTTTCATAGTTTTGATTTATCTTTAAAATAGATTTTATGTTAAGTTTTTAGATGTAAATCTTGTATAGTTT
The DNA here is from genome assembly GCA_031772625.1 of Pinus tabuliformis. Classification (NCBI taxonomy): domain Eukaryota; kingdom Viridiplantae; phylum Streptophyta; class Pinopsida; order Pinales; family Pinaceae; genus Pinus; species Pinus tabuliformis. The sequence continues at coordinate 1,660,346,565 of CM062818.1, read as the reverse complement.
TCTTTTATATTTAAAATAGATTTTAGATTTAGATCTTAATTAGATTTGAATTAGATTTTTTTGATTTTTGTTTTGACTTAGATTTTAATTTAAGTTTTAGGATTTATTTTATTTAGATTTTAATTTAGTCTTTTAAATTTAAATTAGATTTTTGATTTGGTTTTAAAATAAAAAAAGAAATAAAAAATTTTAGTTTTATTTTTATAGTTTGGTTAATTTTTTATTTTTAGGTTTTGCTTGATATTTAAAAAAAAAAAAATAATATAAAAAATTTTGTGGAAAATGTTTCTTCGTCAAATCCAGTTTTATTTTCGGGAAATATTATCTTTCATGCTGAGATCTAAATTTTTTCAAGTCGAGATACGAATACGATGATTCTCGTGGTGGTTTAAGGCATTTATCTCTTCAAAACTTTTAGTTGCCGGATATTGTTTTGGTCATATGATTTCGCTGATGACAAATGATTGCTGTTCACGGTTTATGTTTCTATATCATTTAACAAGTAATCATTGTAATAACAATCTCTTAAGGCATTGGTCTGCTCGATTAATCAAATCATTTTAGTGCTTATCTTAATCGTGTCTTGTGTCTCCCAACCAACTGGTCGACAGTTGGTCTCATCATTTCTCAGGGTCTACCCCCCTTAGCCACGAGAGACAGGCTTAAACGGAGGGACCGGGGATCAGAGTGACAGCCCCCGGTCTGAGCGTTGTCGTGTCAATCCGCGCGACAACATTTTTTGGCGCCGTTGCCGGGGATAGAGTTTTTCTGTCCTTGGTGTTTCAAAATCTTTTCATCATTCATCGTTCATCTGTCTATCATTCGTTTGAGCCGGCAACGCCAACATTTTTTGGCGCCGTTGCCGGGGAAATTGTTTTCTCGGAGTTTCATCGACATTTATCTTCTCATCTCTCATCTCTCAGTTGAGCTGGCAGATTCAATATTATTGACATCTTTTCGTCCCATATCAGCAGCATCTCTTGGATTTGTTTCTTGTTTGGGTGGCGACTCCACTTTCTCATTTTTCCCAGACAAGAAGCTTTCCTCATATTTGCTTGTGGTTACCTTTTGGATCCTAGAATCAGATTCATTGTTCAAGTGGCGACTCCACTGTTTTCATCTCTTGATTTTCTTGAGCAGATATCTAGTTCTATCATCCTTTTAATCCCTTATCATTCATCATGGATTATTCATTTAAGCCATGTCGTTTTACTGAACGTCTCCATGATTTTCCGGAAGATGCCATTCCTAAGTTACCTATTTTCTCGGGTGGTGATCCAATCGCTGTTAGAAGGCATCTAGTCTTGTTTACTCGCATCATGATCATATACTGTAGATCCCCTCAGTTTAATCATGAAGATATCAAAATGCGTCTATTTGTCCTTTCTTTAGAAGATGATGCTTTGAATTGGTTTAACAATTTTCCAAAGGAATCTTTCACTTCTTTAGAAGACATTGTCGATGCTTTTAAAAATAGATATGGTTATCCAAACAGCTTGCCTTTTGCCTCTAAAATTGTGCAACAGAATGAAAGTAATTTGATAAGAGGTCCAGCTGAAAGATCCCAAGACGATTCATCATGTCAGAATGTGTCATCCACCGGAAATATTGCAGATCAAGTTCATGATAGTGAAAAATCAGGGACAAATGACAATGAAAGAGAAGAGCAAAAACAAATTTTACGAGATCTAATGATGCTGGTAAGAAATATGGAAATCAATCAAACTAATTATGTCAATGATGTGAAAACTTTATGCACCCACCTGGAAAAACGTAATAGGGAGATTGAGGTCACGCAAAATCAGCATGCTAAAGAAATTGAGGCCATGAAAACTAAATATGAAACAGAAATTGGAAACATGCATAGCAAGATGTCAGTCTTCGAGGAAAATATGGTGACCATGAAAGCTGATCATGATAGGGAAATTGACTCTATGCAAAACAAGTTACTAACTATGGATGAGGAAATGACTATCATGACGTTCAATCATAATAATCAGTTGGCTGACATGCAAGCGAATCATAAAGAAGAAATAAATTTCATGCAGCATTGCTTAAAGGACATAAAGGAAAAGAATGATAAAGTAATAGAAGACATGGAAGAACATCATGCCAGACAAATCAGCGCTATAAAGGTTGAACACTCTAGTCAGATGGATGCCATTAAAATACAGGTTCAAAGGTTTCAGCAATTGGAAGATGAAAGAAACCAGGTGACATCAATAGATCAGGAGCCTTCTCATTTGCTGCAACAAGCTCCATCTTATTATGAGGAGGTTATTGATTCAATTGAAAGATGGTTAATTGAAGGTGATCCGGACAGACTTAAGAATGATAAAGATCAGATGCAGGATAAAGAAAGACATAGCACGCATATCTTACATACTTCATCTGATAGTTTTGAAACAGAAAGTACCAGATCATCAGTAATTCGACCTGCAGGAAAGAAAAAGCGTAAGAGAAAGAAAATAAGAAGAAGATTTGATGCATCAGACGGCCGTGAGCAGCTTGATTTTCGGATAGGAAAGAGTCCTACCATATGCAAAATTGGACATGGCACATCCGACAAGCAGCCGACAGATTTGCCTGAAAGCAGGCAAATGCTCAGTATGCACTATATTGAACACATCTGATGCCGTAGGGCATCCTTTGTATCGTATTTCTAACCCTACTCCTTGTTTTTTCCGCATTTTCGTTTCTGCTTTAGATAGTTAATAAATGAAGAGCTTTTATCTTTATTGTGCTTAACGTATATGCTGATTTTTGGATGGACGCTACTTATTTTTTGTGTTGTATGGATGCAGATTCTGGATTCTCACATTCCTGCAAGCAGCAACGTGTCCCCAAGTAGAGCCAGATGTTGACCTCTACTGGTCAACTACCCATGCAGTACGCCCCCTTTTTCTTTGCAAGAAAGGGGCAACACCTGATCAGCGTGTCCGTGCCATCCAGCAGTCATCAGCAGCTTCATCAATCTAATTGTAAACCCAGTCTACATGTATTAATTGTAAATAATCTTAGCAGATATGAGTCGTGTATGTGAATTGCCTAGGTGGACCTAACTTTCTAGTGGTAATCTATGTCCCGGAAGGTTTTTCGTCTCACCGATCCATGGATCGGCAAAGTTTGTTAGGATATTCCGACACATAGGATATAGTTAAGTTCAACTTGGTCTAGTATAGAGTTAGGTTAGAGTTAGGTAAAGTGTGTTTCTTTACCGTTGTACATTTTGTAACTTACAATCCGACGGTCACGATATGTAGTGATCCGACGGTTCACTCTCACCTCGGTATTACCGACACTTGATCCGTGGCTTGACACCCGATTGGTCCATGAATTCTATTTAAAGCGCATGGAGGGTCATTGTTCGGGTAATCCGTGCATGAGAGAAGCTTATGTAAATTTTCATTCTTTGATTAATAAATTGCCTGTAGTACCCACGTTGGGACAGGCCGTGGACTGTTTCCCTCCTTGCACTCTGAGGGTTTTAACCACGTCAAAAATACTGGTGTATTGATTTGAGATCTGGTTGTGAGCGGTGTCCTTTTGGTATTCTTTCTGTGGAACTTACCCTGTAAATTCCTACATGGTATCAGAGCTATTTGAGGGCCGCGTCCGTTGGTGATCCAAATCTGAAGCCGGTAGAACTGCATGCGGCTGTCGTTTCCTAGATCTGCTGTTTCTGACTGCTTTCGGGCCGAGAGGACTGCTCTGTTGCGTTCGGAGCATCTGTTCCAGTGAGGAACCCCTTTCGTTTCACGCGAAAAGGTTTCTGGTAGCCCTAGTTGCGTCATTTTTCAGATCGGGAGGTATACAGTGTTTTTTTGCAGTTTACTGTTATTTTCTCTCTGCTTATTTTGGTCTCAGTTTATTTAGCCTTTTTTTTAACCGGATCTATACCTTTCATTTCTGCGTATGCTCTTTGCCCTGCGACTCTGTGCGATCTGGGCAAATCAGAAACAGAAAGGAAGGATTTTTCTCATGCGTATGCTCTTTTCCCTGCACCTTAGTGTGATCTCGGAAAATCAGAAACATTGAGAAAAATATTTAGTTTTTCGGCTAAAGCTAACTTTGAGATTTTTTTTAAAATTTCTAGTTTTTTGGCTAAAGCTAACTTCGAGCCGCAAGGTTCGTTTTTCTTTGCATGTTCGTGTTGGGTTTTGTGTTTTGTGTTTTGTAGGGAAAAAGAGGTTTCTCAAGGCAAGCACGCAAACCAAGGCCCCCCCCCCTCTCTCTCTCTCTCTCTCTCTCTCTCAAATTTTTTGTATAGATCAATTGGTTCAAAGCTATTTTAAGAGAGTAGAGGTCTTGGGTTCAAGTCTCCATTTTGTGGGGGCGGATTTTTTCATTTCCGCACATTCGCGCACTTTGCCGGCAACGTCAACAATTTTTTTTCAAAAAGCCATAATTTCTTCATCCGGAAGCCTTTTTCAGAGCCGTTTTTTTTAAAACCACCTATTTTTTCGAGATCTATCCGTTGGAACACTTACTTTCAGCATCTTCAGCTTCAGTTTTTCTTAAAAATGGAAAGTCCATGCCAAGTCATTCTTAACAGCACTAACTACTTCCAATGGGTAGACTACATGGAAGATTTACTTAGAAGTAAAGGTCTCTTCAGAATAGCCACAGACCAAGAGAAGAAACCAAAAGATGAAGACAAGGCGGCAAAATGGGAAAATAGACAAGATCAAGCACGAGGTTTGATAGGGATGTCTATTTCTCCTGATCTTAGATTCCACATTGCAGGACTTGAGACTCCTCATGAAGCATTAGAAAAACTTGCTAAAGTTTTTGGGATTAAAAATGTAATTAGAGCCCATCAACTTGAAAATGAGCTGCTTACTTTGGATCCTAATAATTTTTCTTGCATTGAAGATTTCTTGTCCAAATTCAAGACCCTTAGATATCTCTTGGAAGGTGTTAAAGTTAAGAAAGAAGATGGTAACCTTATTTATTCCATCCTTACTAAGTTGGGACCAGCCTACTCTGTATTTGTTTCCACTTTCCATTCTACAAGGGAAGCTTTCATTTGTCAAGGACAAGACTACAAAGCCCCTTCCTTTGACTCCTTTTGTGATTCCTTAATAAGAGAACAAGAAAAACTCTTACACCTTGGTCTTCTTAATCTTGGAAACTCTTCCACGAAAGCGTTAGCCGCCCAACAGCAACCAAATTCAAAGAATCCTAAGAAGTCATATCCTCAAAAGAATGGTCCTAAACCATCTCAGCCTCAAAATGAAAGATCATTTCATCAAAATGATAAGACCAATAAAAACAAATGGAAGAAGACTGATAGACATTGTAACTTTTGTAATCGAGATGGCCACTTAGAATCTAAATGCTTTAAGAAGATGGAAGCCTTGGAAGCCGCAATGAAGAAACATAACATCCATGTGGAGCCTACTTCAGCTTCAACTTCCGGAATGGCACTTTCTGCATGTCATTGTCAATCATCTCAGTCTGGTTATGCATTAAATGTATCTTCTTCTTCTTCTCATTCTCATGAGTGGCTCATTGATTCTGGAGCCTCTTGTCACATGGCCAAAAACCAAGCCATGTTTTCTTCTTTAAATGATTGTAACACCAAAAATATATATATTGGTGATGATAGATCTCTTAATGTTGTAGGGACTGGAACTGTTCATCTAGACAATGGTCAGTTTAATGATGTATTATGTGTTCCAACCTTATCCTGCAACCTTCTATCTGTCTATCAGATAACTCATTCAGGTGAAGGTAAAATTGTTGAATTTTCACCTCATGATGTTGTAATCAAGGATCTAAAAGATCCTAAACAGATTCTAGCTACTGGTCTTGCTGATGATTCCAAAAGGTTGTATAAGTTTCACAACTTTGGGTCATCCACTCTTCCCTCAGTATTTGTTGCTCATAATGATGAAGTGAGCAAACTTTGGCATGAGCGATTTGGTCACTTAAACTATCGCTCCCTTCAGCATCTATGTAAAGAAAATATGGTGACAGGTCTTCCTATGGTATCTTGCAGAGATGGTGTTTGTTCCGGATGTGTACTCGGAAAACATCATCGGGACAGTTTTGACAAACGTGCCTCTTGGCACACCTCAGCCCCTTTACAGCTTGTGCACAGTGATTTATGTGGTCCTCTTCCTGTTGCTTCATTCAGTGGCTGCAAGTACTTCTTAACTTTCATTGATGATTTCTCCAGACGCACTTGGGTATACTTCTTAAAACTCAAGAGCGAAGTATTTAACACTTTTTTGGCCTTCAAAGCCTTTGTTGAAAAACAATCTGGACATCAAATCCTTAAGCTAAGAACTGATAATGGTGGAGAATATGTTAAAAACACATTCATCAACTTTTGCACCGAAAATGGAATTCAAATGCAACATACTGTTCCATACACTCCACAACAAAATGGTGTAGCTGAAAGGAAAAATTGCACCTTAAAGGAAATGGCTAATTGTATGCTGCAATCTAAAGGACTCAGTCTTAGTTTTTGGGCCGAAGCAATTAATTGTGCAAATTATATAATCAATCGCACTCCTACTAAGGTTCTAGAGAATATCACTCCAGAAGAAGCCTGGAGTTCCATTAAACCAGATGTAAGTCACTTTCGTGTGTTTGGAAGTGAAGCATGGGCCCATATTCCAGATGAAAAGCATAAAGCTTTAGAACCTAAGAGTGAGAAATGTACTTTTGTTGGATATTCTGAAGATGTAAAAGGTTATAGACTTATTCCATTTAAGTCCAAAAATGTTATCATTAGAAGAGATGTAAAATTTGATGAAAATAAATCGGCCTGCGAGCCTAGTCCGGCGGATGTGCCACCTCTTCCTATCTCTTCTATTTTTGAAAACATTTCTTCTTCAGATGATGAAAGCGAGGATGATAATCCTCCCCCACCTTCTCAGGATCCTCAACTTCCAAGATGGGTCCGTGCTACTCGGGATGCAGCAGGTGATCTTGCCGGTGATCCTACAGATCAGCGACGTACACGTTCTCAGTTTGAAAGAGCCTCTTCTTTACTGGCTCAAGCTCCAGTAAATCATGATCCTGACACTTTTGCAGAAGCTTCAGGCCATCCACATTGGGAAGCAGCTATGAATGAAGAATATCATTCATTAATGACAAATGATACATGGGATCTTGTTCCTCTACCAAAGGGACGCAAACTTGTTAGATGTAAATGGGTTTACAGAACCAAGTATGGACCAGATGGGAAAGTTGATAAACATAAAGCTCGTCTCGTTGCTAAGGGCTTTTCACAGGTCGAAGGCATTGACTACACTGAAACCTTCTCCCCCGTTGCCAAAATGAACTCTATCCGCCTTGTTCTTTCCCTTGATGCCTCTTTAAAATGGGAAGTCCATCAGATGGATGTTAAATCTGCCTTCTTGCATGGGGACTTGCAGGAAGAAATCTATATGGAACAACCCATTGGCTTCATACAAACAGACTCCAGCCTTGTTTGTCGACTTAAGAAATCCCTTTATGGCCTCAAGCAAGCTCCTCGGGTTTGGTATGCCAAAATGGATAGCTTTCTTTTAGAATCTGGCTTTTCTAGGTGTCATTCTAACAATACTGTCTACACCAAGAAAGTGGGCAACTCTCTTATCATCCTTGTTCTTTATGTTGATGATCTTATTCTTACTGGTAGTGATCCCAACCTTATAAACCATGTGAAGTCCAGCCTTAAAAGGAAATTTGAAATGACAGACTTAGGACACTTACACTATTTTCTCGGTCTTCAAGTCTTGCAATCCCAAGAGGGTATTTTCCTTTCCCAGTCCAAGTATGCTTGTGATATTCTTCGTCATTTTCACATGGAAGACTGTAAGCCAGCCCTTTCTCCCTTTCAGTCTGGAGTCAAACTTTCAGTCTCTTGTACTTCTCCTGAAGTTGATGCTACCTTATACCGTCAACTTGTCGGAAAACTCTTGTATTTAACCCATACTCGTCCTGATCTTTCCTTTGCTGTTGGCCTTGTTGCTCGTTTTATGCAAAACCCCCGTGAAAGTCATTGGAAAGCAGCTAAAAGAATACTTCGTTATGTTCGAGGTACAGTACAGTTTGGGATTCATTACAGTGCCAAAGCAGCTCCTCTGTTAGTTGGTTTCACTGATTCTGATTGGGCTGGTGACCCTAATGATCGGAAGTCTACTGCCGGTTATGTCTTCACTCTTGGTTCAGGACCTATTACATGGGCTTGTAAGAAACAGGCCGCCATCTCTCTTTCGTCAGCAGAAGCAGAGTATCGTGGTGCCGTGGAAGCTAGTAAGGAAGCCTTGTGGCTTCGTCAGATCCTATCAGAGTTTGGCTTTGAGCAGTAGCATCCAACCACACTTTGGTGTGATAATCAAAGTGCCATTCAGCTATGCAAAGATCCAGTCCAGCATCAGCGCAGCAAACACATTGAACTACACATGCACTTCATCAGAAAGCTCATTCATGACCATGTTCTTGAAGTGCAATATTGTCCAACAGATGATTAGGTTGCAGACATCTTCACAAAGGCTCTCACAGAGGCGAAGTTCACTAAACTTCGATATATGCTTGGAGTTCAGGAAGTTGTCACTAAGGGGGGATAGGCTCTAGTGCCTCCTTCCTTCTCCTATTGTGTCATATTTGTAAATCCTTCAATCCTATCCCAAGTTGTTCTTAAGGGGGGATGTTAGGATATTCCGACACATAGGATATAGTTAAGTTCAACTTGGTCTAGTATAGAGTTAGGTTAGAGTTAGGTAAAGTGTGTTTCTTTACCGTTGTACATTTTGTAACTTACAATCCGACGGTCACGATATGTAGTGATCCGACGGTTCACTCTCACCTCGGTATTACCGACACTTGATCCGTGGCTTGACACCCGATTGGTCCATGAGTTCTATTTAAAGCGCATGGAGGGTCATTGTTCGGGTAATCCGTGCATGAGAGAAGCTTATGTAAATTTTCATTCTTTGATTAATAAATTGCCTGTAGTACCCACGTTGGGACAGGCCATGGACTGTTTCCCTCCTTGCACTCTGAGGGTTTTAACCACATCAAAAATACTGGTGTATTGATTTGAGATCTGGTTGTGAGCGGTGTCCTTTTGGTATTCTTTCTGTGGAACTTACCCTGTAAATTCCTACAGAGTTTTCCTTCAAACCTGACCCCAAAGCTGGGATGGATTTTGTCATTAGAACTTTAGGAGAATCCTAGTGTGTTAATCTGCTAGATTATCGTTGTGTCGCAGAGCTGGGTGATTTGTGAGGGTCTGTATTAAATGGGTTTGTCCCCTTAAGATGTAAATTGTAAAAGTCATGATGTAATGTGTCCTGAGGGTCGAAAAATGTTTTAAATCCCCTCATGAGTCCTAAGTCCTAGGTCCTAGGTGATGTTTCCAAAGGCTTAGTTCGATGATCCATTTTAAAATGAATTAAAAATAATTAAAAAATGAATAAAAATAATAAAATAATAAAATAAATAAAAATTAAAAATGAAATAAATAAAAAAATAATAAAAAATTAAAAAAATAAAGCAAAAACCCTAACTAATAAAATAATAATATTTTAAGTGAATAAATCGACGGATGAGATCAAGAGATGTCTTGATCCTCATCAACGGTCGAGATCATTTCTACATGGATCACTCGAACTAGCCGTTGGGATCATTTCCTTTAAATAGGGTGCTAGGGGTCATTTCAGATCATTCGATCTGTGAGTCTAAGACTGAAGAAGCTCTCTTGTAAATCTGTTTCTGGTTAATAAAGGAAGACTTTGGGGTCCATATCTTGCTGGTGTTACTCTCTTGGAATGCTGTGAGATCATTTCATTTTCTGCATATGTTATTTTCAGCCATTAATAATAGCTTTTTGTAGAGTATTGTGAGCACAGGTATCTTGTTCACTTGCTGGGGTTTGAGTGTTGTTAGGGTTTCTGAAGTAATGGCAGGTATCTCCATTACTGTTTGAGATCTAGCCGCATTTTTGCCCTCTTTGTTGACGGTTGTTTTGAGCTGTGCAGAAAACATTTTCTGAAGGAATTTTGTGGGCGTTCGGGGAAGTTCTCGACTGAACCAGCCAACTCCCGCAAGCATTTTTTGCTGAGCCTAGTTGGATTTGATCCTGGGTCTATCATTCGGTTTATTTTTCTAATTTGCATGAGAGATTTTCTGAAGTTCTTCACAGTGAAAACCTAAAATTTCTGTTCTTTAAGATATTTTCGCGCTTATTGCTGAATCTGGCTGTTAAGGGGCCAAATCTGTACATTAATCAACTGTTTTAGGGTTTCAAATTTTTTTTTGGATCTAGGGTTTTAATTTTTTGCTTTATGCAATTTTCATTATGGTTTTATTTTCTTGTACAGGGTTTCATCAAGATCAAATTTTCAGAGAGATTCTCGAAATCATAAAGGGGCCAAGATCTGTATAGGATTAGCTTTTCCGTAGCAAGGTTTTTTGCAGAAGCCACAAAGCATGCATTAATCCTGGGGCGAAAATTTTGGGGCAATCCATTTATTGGTGCATTGGCTGAGCAATTCCTGTCAACAGAGGAAGTCTCTCTCTGCATATGCACGAGGAATCATTTTTACCTGCCATCAAACGAAATTGCCGAATGCATTAAGGGAAAAGCACGCAAACAGTGGTAACAGTAATAATCAGCAAATCCGCGGTGATAACCTGCCCAACCTATGATAATGCGCATATCTATCAATGATAATTCACGTATGAACAGTTGTAGCTCGCATAACATGATATAACCCGCATATTCGACGCCGATTACTTGCATATCAAGCTGAAAACACCTGAATAAAAGGCGGGACCATTCGCGTATAAGGAAAATGATCTGCATATCGAGCTTTGATAATCCGTGTATGCAGTGATGACTCGCATATTGAGGGATAATACATACGCATATCATGTGGGAGAATAAGATTTCAAGCCGCTGACAGGTAAGAAATTCGTTTTTTTTTATTTGCGTCTCTGTCCAGCCAGCAAACGCTCAGGTAAGTTCCAGGTATATTCATTTTCCTATCCGCCGCTGTCACCTGTGCCCTCATTCGAATTTCTGCTGAAGCGTTTCCGTCATTTTGATCTCCGTCTTAGACTTTTTACATGGTTTCGTTCCAGTCTTAGTTCGATGCGTTTGGATGCCATGCGTTTCGATTTTTTTTTCATTTACGTAGCTTACTTCTTGTTTTAATTTTGGTTTCATATTTTTTAACTTTTATTTAGATCTAACTTTTATAATTCGATTTTAGTTTAGATTTGTTTTATAAATTTTTTAAGTTTAGTAAGTTTAGATTTAAAATTTTCATAGTTTTGATTTATCTTTAAAATAGATTTTATGTTAAGTTTTTAGATGTAAATCTTGTATAGTTTTCTTTTATATTTAAAATAGATTTTAGATTTAGATCTTAATTAGATTTGAATTAGAGTTTTTTTATTTTTGTTTTGACTTAGATTTTAATTTAAGTTTTAGGATTTATTTTATTTAGATTTTAATTTAGTCTTTTAAATTTAAATTAGATTTTAAATTAGATTTTTGATTTGGTTTTAAAATAAAAAATTTTAGTTTTATTTTTATAGTTTGGTTTATTTTTTATTTTTAGGTTTTGCTTGATATTTAAAAAAAAAAAATAATATAAAAAATTTTGTGGAAAATGTTTCTTCGTCAGATCCAGTTTTATTTTCGGGAAATATTATCTTTCATGCTGAGATCTAAATTTTTTCAAGTCGAGATACGAATACGATGATTCTCGTGGTGGTTTAAGGCATTTATCTCTTCAAAACTTTCAGTTGCCGGATATTGTTTTGGTCATATGATTTCGCTGATGACAAATGATTGCTGTTCACGGTTTATGTTTCTATATCATTTAACAAATAATCATTGTAATAACAATCTCTTAAGGCACTGGTCTGCTCAATTAATCAAATCATTTTAGTGCTTATCTTAATCGTGTCTCGTGTCTCCCAACCAACTGGTCGACAGTTGGTCTCATCATTTCTCAGGGTCTACCCCCCTTAGCCGCGGGAGACAGGCTTAAACGGAGGGACCGGGGATCAGAGTGACAGCGCCCGGTCTGAGCGTTGTCGTGTCAATCCGCGCGACAACAAGTAGCATCCACCTTACTCTTAGCTTCTACTAAGAACTGCTGGTACTATTCCCAAGGAAGAAAATTCCCTTCAAAATCCTAGCTATTGGGCAATCCTGCTCTAATCCTCTGATCAAAGCTTGAATTAAATGCAGCTACAAATTCCAATAAATCACCTAAATATTCCTTAGTGTTGGCTCTAGTTGTTTCTCTCTAGATCATCTTGGAGATTTCAACAATTGTTCCTCAATGTTATCAGAACTGGCTAGTCCGACCAGTTTGGGGGCAAAACCGATCTGAACCGGCCCTCCGAACTGGAAAAGACCAGTTGGGTACCGAACCGGTTCAAAGACCGGTTCCACCGATTCACAAGACTGGCGCTCGCACGACCTAGGCATAAAAAAAAATTACCTAGTTTCTAATGCTACTCTAGCCCCCCCCCCCGGAAAGCTATTTAAACACCCCCATCCCCTCTATTTCACTCACACTATTCATTTGAGTCTCTTGCAATTCTTGAGCTAAGTTTGGTGAGGAGAATTCAAAGAGTTTTTTGCAGGGTTGTTCTGAGGGAGATTTTTTGCAGATTTGAAGAGTTGATTGGAGTCTTGCAAAGCTATTGGAGAGTGTGTTTGAGCGTATACACACTAAGAAGAGGAACCGTTTGGAGCAAAAGCAGTTAAATGACATGGTTTTTGTTCAATACAACCTTAGGTTGAGGTGCAACCAATTGCTAAATAAAACTCCTAAATCAAGCAACATTGTCTTAGGTGACTTTGATTCAACATCAGAATGGGTTGTGGAGAGTCAAGCACCAACATTTGACAAAGAAGACCTTCCTTGGTTGGGCTTGGACCCACCTCCATAGGATGCAGAGGCAAATATATCAGAAGCTCCTGTAGCAGCTTTAAGGCCAGGGGAATCAAGCCATAATCCCATTGCAGACTTAGATGTTACTCATTCTTCAAATGATAATGAGGATGATCAGGAATCGGATGATGATTCTGATGATGATTGATGATTTGATAATTGATTTGTTGTAGTTGTAGCTTGTAGTATTGTAGGTTGTAGTATAATACTATGATCTATCATGTTATTTTGGACTATAAAGGCCTTTTAGAGCCTTCTTCTTGATGTTTGTAACATTTTTGGTTCAATGATGTTTTGCACTAAGTGCTATTTTGGTTATATGCACTATTACTTGCTATATAAATGAGAACTTTTGCATATTTGTGTATAAATGGTTTGGATTCATATGGATGAACGTGAATATATCATTTTTTTCTTTAAAATATGAATATTTTAAGTGTTTTTGGTAAGCCGTTTTTTTTCCGATTCCAACCAGTTCCCGGTCCACAAGGTTTTTCGATTCGATGACCAGTTTGGTTCTGATAACATTGGTCCTGTCAATAATATCCATTGCCTTCAATTCACTAGTTGATTTCTCATTGAGATATCTGATAAATTTCTCTGTTTTCTTGGCAATTTTATCATCTTCTTCTTTGGGTGAGAGGATGAAGAACTTAGTCTCCTTGATTGCAATTTTTTGCTTTGCAACTAGGATCATATACTCCCATATGCTCTTTACTTCAGCAATAATTTCATCCCAAATAATATGCCTAGCCTTGATGAGAGACATATTACCTTTCAACTAATTTTTTAGTTCTCTGATCTCCTCATTTGTAGTCTCCAAGTTTTTACTGATTTGCTCGACATTTTTCCTAGTTGACTCAAGCTGCTTCTCCTTTTTGTGAGTGCGTGCTTGGAGTTCTCCAAATCGTTTTGCACCCTTTTGAGCTCACCCCCAGACAATTGTAACAGTGAGGGCCTTGGTTAGCTATTTGGTGGCATTCTGTGGGTTTTCTGGCACAAGCACTGCACAGATGTGAGAATAACTTTTCTGCTGGAGTTCTACCACCTGTTGTTTAAGGGTCACCACCTCACTATTTCTGTCTATTAATTCCTTGGCTAGGATTTCTTTTCCACTCTCTACCTAGGCCAACTCTTTGGACTATATATGATCAAATGTAGGCATTCCTGAATTTCAGAGTGTGATCCCTAGATGATGGCTTCCATAGCAGCCTTATCATTTGGGTACACCCCCAATTTGATTGTTAATTCTTTGAAACATTCATACAACAAGTGAAGGGCTCTAGAGTTGGCCTTTTCCTGCTTTACCCTGGTGGCATCTTTTTTTGATAGTTTCTCAGCCTTGCAGATGGTCAAGGCACTTTTACTCATCTCACTGTAGAGCATTTCTCCAATCTGCCTATGCCAATTGATTTTGTCCTGCAGAGGAATACTAGCCATATCTAGTGACAAGTCCACAGTCCTAAATTGTGATCCTGATGGAAGGGACTATGCAGAAGGATGATATAGAGAGAATTTCATTTGGTTTCTCTCTAGGTCCATAGCAGCTAGGTGTCTAGTTTCATAAGGAACCGAATGTGATACCAGCTGCTGCAGCATTTCATCTCTGACTCTTTTGTTTTTCTCCTATATTCTTTGCCCCTCTTCCCATTTCAAGTATGTTGTTGATGCATTTCCCAAAGAGCCCATGATTGCTACCTATGTAAAGGTAGTAGTGGCAACTTGTTGTGAGTCTTCTAGGAGAACCTAGAAGCCTAGCTGGTCTGAATTTCTCTTGGCCAACCTAGTCTCAATTTCTTCATCGATCTGTTCTTGGATCTTAGATTTCTTGCTAGATTATGCCTTCTCCATCTCTGTGTTTCCAGCTTCATCCATGCTTCTCCTTTGAGTCATTCCCTGTGAAAATTTCAATCTATCATAGCAACTGGAAATTATTTTCCTAATTGTTAATTTATTTAATAATTTATTTGCAGTTTGCTACAGAAAATACCAAATAATTCACACTGTGATTTTCAGAAATAAACTACAAAAGAAAATAGCATTGGAAACTGAAAAAATCTAGCACACACACACAGATATTTTTGGACAAATGTCCCTGGAAAAACCTAACTTGGGAGAACCAGTGCAACAGTTGAGGGTTTTATTATTATCATATTATGCAACAGTGAAAAAATTTGAGTACAATAATCTGGATGCTGAAATATGGCTATCCTACAGAGAAAATACTAGAGAGAAATTTACCCTCACTCCAGACAATTCTAGCACTGGACTGCCTCTGAAAAGAAATTCGTCCAACTGGGTCTACGCAGGCCTTACGTCAAGTTGAAGGTTCTTGCTCTGCATGTTGCTCGAACTGATTGTTGATCAAGTCGTCTTGCCTGTTGTTGGCTGGGAAAACGTCTCTCCAACACTCTAGAACCTTTGCTCAGCCTCTAGAACTGAAAACGTCTTCCTTCCCAGGAAATCAAACTGCCTTCTTGAGGCTTTGCATTGCCTCTGCGCAGCCTCCTAGAGAAATTTCGGCCTCTCTGCAAATGTACTCACTAGATCTGGAAATCTTCCTCCAACCTCACTGTCTCTACCCCTCACTGTCTTTGTTTCGATCTTTGGCTCTCCAACAACTGTTGCTGCTCTCTGGAAATCGATTTGCCAAGGAAATCGAACTGCTCAAGGGTATTCTCCATCACCACATCAATCCCTTCTAATATCTTCCTGTTGGGACTCCAACGACCAAGATTAAATCTTAATCAATGGCTCAAATCATTTCTGGATCGATTTGTGTGAGTTTCTAGAGAATTCTCACCTTGAATTAATTTATTTTGATTAATTACCCTGTTTTCCTAAGTTTAGAATTAGGAAACATTAAAAAATAAGTTAATAATCTAATTAAGTCATCTCTAGGTGGAATTTCCAAAAACGATTTCTAGGTTATGGAGATCTCATGTATTCTAGCCTCTCCACCTAGTTTCGTGGCTAGAACACTTCGATGCTACAAAAACTAACACTCCCTCTTAGCGAGGACTGTGTTCTCTCTAGTGTTGCACATCCTACCACAACACCATGTCTTTGTATCACCTCTTGTCACACTGTTGATGTCTCGTTGTTGCTGCCTACCAACTATTGCGCAACTCTGATGCTGCATCTATGTTGCTACTGACACTTCCATACTGTTGTCGACTCTGCATCTACACTGCAACTCCCTCTCATTTGTTGTTGTAGCAACTGCAACTATGCAACTGAGAAGCATCCTAAATACTGAATCAATTATGTTCAGTATGATGCAATTGTCTCCCGAGTCTCTGTCTGCTGCTTGCATCTACACTGCTTCTGAAGAATTTGCACTGTCACTGACTCTGCTACTGTACCACTCTACACTGCTACCAACACTGCACTATGCTCCTCAACACTTGACTACTACTAGTCTGCAACTGTCACTCTGGAATCTGACTGCATCGCTGACATTGATCCATCTTGCTACTGAATACTTTGGGCCCTCATAGCCAAGTAATGATCCATGAGGTGGACTCCTCAAGGACCCTGCCCAATCTCTGTAGCATTCTGGGGCTACGGCACCAAATCGCCCCACCTCACTCCTAGAGGTATATCTGCGAACATAGCAAACTCTTCGTCTATCCTAGAGGAAATCTTGTTTATTTTCGTGGATGCTACCTACTGGTCCTTTTTCTCCTGCTTGTCCTTCTTTATAAGAGGACATTGGGTACTGTAGTGGCCAAACTCGCCACACCTAAAACACCTGACATTTGACAGGTCCTTCTTCTTCTTCTTCTTCTGCCCCCCCTTCCCCTTACTGGGACCCTTCAACGAAAGGGCCACATTCTCATCCTCCTTCACACTCTTTGATTCGCTACTACTGTTGCCACTGATGGAGCTCTTTAACAAAGCTCGCCTCAACTCCTCCTGCTGCAAATTGACCCACATCTTGTCCCATCTTGGCAAAGTTTCTCTGCCCAACATACTTTGGAAAAACACTTGCCAATCTTCTGAGACAATGTTTAGTGCCAATCACACTAGCTCTGATGGTTGAGGCGTTGCCCCAACAGTGCAAGCCAATCTCAAACCTCCTGAATCCTGGTGAGGAAGGGATCCATGCCTTCCCCCTTCAGCTTCCTTATGCATCTCAGTTTTTCTTCCAAGAACATCTTCTGTTACTCGGAAGTACCTTGATATAGCGTGGAGAGAGATACCCACATCTCTCCGGTTGTGCCTTTAGCTGCCCAATGTGAGACTATATGGTCTTAGACTCCATCCAAGATCAACCGCTTCACCCTTGCCATCTCCTTCCTGTATTCCTTGAGTTGATCTACATCTTGGGGAACTTCCACCACATTATCGATGTAGGATTTCAAGCCATATTCATCTAGAAGGAAGGACATCCTAGCCTTCTAGATGACATAGTTGGAGGCTCTCTCCAACCTATCCTTATTTCTAAGCCCAGTTGTGGTCATCTCTAAATTTGTTGAAAAACTCCCTCTTTTCCTCTACTCAGTTGTTGGTTTTACTACACACACTTCCTTTTGGAGTGAGGAAATTTGCACTCAGCTACTACCAATCTGATGCTGGAAAAATAGAATTCCTAAAAAAATTGAAGTCCCTTAAGAAAACTTTTCCCTCTGCTATGTGTGCTTTTCTCTTCCACCCAACGTTGGTTCTGCTACTGCAAACTGCTGCAAAACCCTTTGCATCCGACCAGAAATATGCTCAGCAAAAATCTAAGTTGTTGCTACTCCCTCTGACTGCTGGAATCACGTCCTGGGAAAATCAAATTTTTTTGCCACCTTGCAACTGAAAATCGAATTTTTGCCCCAACAATTCAACCTCCCTGTCAATGAACTGCGCAACCTCTAGGAATTTTGGCCTACTGCTCCCTCTGCAAAACAAAATCCCCTTCTCTGTTTCTAAGCTTCCTGACTGATCACTCATGCTCTGATACCATGTGAAATTTTCAATCTATCACAACAACTGGAAATTATTTTCCTAATTGTTAATTTATTTAACAATTCATTTGTAGTTTGCTACAACAAATACCAAATAGTTCACATTGTGATTTTCACAAATAAACTGCGGAAGAAAATAGCACATGAAACTTAGAAAATCTAGCACACACACATAAAATTTACATAATTATTTTTGGACAAATGTCCCCGGAAAAACCCAACTTGGGAAAACCTGTGTAGCAGCTGAGGGTTTTACAACAGTGAGAAAATCTGAGTATAATAATAAGGATGTTGAAATATGATTATCCTGCAAAGAAAATAATAACAAAAATACTAGAGGGAAATTTACCCTCACTCCAGACAATTCCAGCACTGGACTGCCTCTGAAAAGCAAGTCGTCCAACAAGGTCTGCGCATGCCCTGCGTCAAGTTGAAGCTGTCTGCTTTGCGTGTTGCCTGAATTGACTGCTAATCAAGTTGTCCTACCTGTTTCTAGCTGGGAAAAGGTCTCTCTAACATTCTAGAATCTCTGCCCATCCTCTGCAATTGAAAACGTCTTCCTTCCCAACAAATCAAACTTCCTTTTTGGGGTTCTGTGCAACCTCCTACAGAAATTTCGGCCTCTCTGCAAATGCAATTGCTGGATCTGGAAACCCTTCTCCAATCTCACAGTCTCCGCCCCCTCACTGTCTCTGCTTTGATCTCTGGCTCTCGGACAACTGTTGCTGCTCTCTAGAAATCAATCTGCCAAGAAAATCGAATTGCTCAATTATATTCTCCATCACCACATTGATCCCTTCTTATATCTACTTGTTGGGACTCCAACGTCCAAGATTAAATCTTAATCGCTGACTCAAATCATATATGGATCGATGTGTGTGAGTTTCTAGAGAATTCGCACCTTGACTTAATTAAATTCTGATTAATTAACTAGTTTCCTAAGTTTAGACTTAGGAAACATTTAAAAATAGGTTAATAATCTAATTAAGCCATCTCTAGGTGGAATTTCCAGAAACGATTTATGGGTTTTGGAAGATCTCATGTATTCTAGCTTCTCTGCCAATTTTCCTGGCTAGAACACATCCAATGCTACAGAAACTAACATTTCCTTTGATAATGGTGTTTCAATTTCCATTTCTATATTAATGGGCCAAGAATCCAAATTAGCCTTCCATTCAATTTCAGGTCTATACTCATGCTCATAAGCTGAAGCATTTATATCCCTTCTCCTCTTTGATATGACACCATGGGGATCATAGTGCCACACCTCTCCAATTTCAAAATTAAGCTCTTTCAACATGTCTTCTACTTGCTAAAAGGCTTTTCTAGTATTAACAATGAATGGGCCTACTACGCTACCCAGCTTAAACATGTAGCCCTTCTTAGCAAGAACAAAGTGAATTTAATCAGCATTGAAGCTCTGTCTGAAAAATTCTAGAGCAAAGATTCTCACAGGCATAAAAGCAGGTAAATGGTATGGGGGAAGCTCTGACCCATAGACCCTAATCTCAGTGTAGTCTTCAAATAAGAACCAATTAGCCACCATGGTGTCTTTACTGCGTTGAAGGATTTCCTTTTGTTGGCGCACGATTCTAGGAGGGGGAATGTTATTTATAATTTTGTATGCAGTGGACATATAAGTAGAAATGAATTGGGAGAAAACTCATTATTAGGATTTTTCATTAGGGCATTGTCCCAATCGAATGCAGACTTCCTGTGCTTGTGAGTATCAATGATGCTAAGGCCCAGATACTCGAATTCCTCTACGTGAGTATACAAGAAAAGATAGAATAGTATGGAAAAATGTATTAAATAAGAGGTAACAGGAAAATGATTAAACTTGAACTTTATGGATTTTGTAAGGAACGAGAGTATGTCAAAGGCAATGTCAAATTGCATCATTGTGTACAGGAACCCTATGGTGGCTTTAGTAACATAGTCAGTCTCTTATTCCCTAAAAAGCAAGGCTATAGCGGTCAGAATGGGTTGTACAATTTCAGAAAATATGGAAACAGGAAATTTGTCTGCAATGGGGAGGGTTTGATTTCCAGGTGTTAAAATTAACTGGAGGAAGGCTTGTTGTTCCCCAACTGAGAGCCCATTATAACTGTAGAAAAGGATAGATTCTGTGAATATCATGGTATTGGGAGATTTTGGGTAGATGCAGGAATTTTGGATTAATTCTAGGGTCACTTCCATAATTTTCATCCCTATAGAAGATATGAAACAGTTCCTTTCTTTAACATAGGATGTTGCGAGCCAAGAAACGAACTTTGGAAAAGGATATACTGTAGGGGCAATTAGGTGGTAGTAGGTAAAACCCTGACTCTACGAACCAGAATGGGGCGTCCTTGTTAAGGTGATGGTCATACAGGTTGAAGCGAAGATATGAGAGGTGCTAGGATCAGAACGGGTCACAGATTTTGGCCTCTTTGTCCATGAGGGGTTCGGTATGGCCAGAGGGTTTCACCTCTCGGGATTTGGGGGTTTTGGGCACTGATTATTTCATTTAAAGCATAAAAGAGAATTATTAAGGGGCGGGGGACTGTAGGTTACCTGGTGACTGGAAGCAGTTGGGCGTGGTAACGCTGGAATGGCTCTGGCACTGATTAACAATCGAACAGTGTTGCTAGCAAACGAAGAGGTGAAGAAATCATGTTTGATAAAACAAATTGAAAACACATCGACTAATGTGTCATGGATTTATAGGCAGGAAATGCGGTGGGGTAACACGTGGGGAGAAACATGAGGAGGCACGTGGGATGGACACGTGGTACTGCCAGGCTGAATGAGAGGTGAGAGGGAGGAGTGTGTGATTCTATGATTATCACGCTCGACTGCTGACATCGATGGTGCGTTGGCACTTTGGTGGAAGGTATGGTCCCTGTTGTACACATTTTGTCAAAGTTCCAAGGAAGCAGTTCTGTCAAACTTTTTCAAAGATCCAAATCATCAAGCAACAATTTTTCGAGTCATTATAAACCCATTCTACAAATTTGTAATGTAAATGATACTAGTGAGACCGTGTATGTATGTAACAACATAGGTAAGCCTATTATTTTGACGACGAATTTCATCCTAGGAGCATTTTCGTCTCACTGATTATCTATGTTTCTAAACATGAATGATCAACAGAGTTTTACCTTTCAGCCTCACCCCAAATCTAGGATGGAATTTATCGTCAAAGTCTTAGGTGAGTCCTAGTGTTTTAGTCGAGTCTTTTGCAAAAGTGATTTGTTAATAGTTTAAACTATTTGGCTAAATTATTTTATTACCAATTATTTGGTCTACTAGATCATATATGTCACATAATTGGGTAAGTTTTATGAGTGTTTGTAATGAACGGGTATTCCCCCTTTGAGAGTTGAATTATTGTAAAATCTTATGTAAAAAATATTTTAGTGCATGGTCCCTTATATTTAGACACCATGGCTAAAATATTTGAGGGTGAAAAAATAATTAATCTTCTCATGAGTCAATTAATTAATTTTTCTGGCAAAAATAAAATTAATTCCTAAGCCAGAAAATTAATTAATTTAGAGTCAAAATTAAATTGTTAGAGAAATTAATTTCTCCAAGTGGAAAAATTCGTGGGGCTAAAAGAAGTTAATTTTTGGAGGTCCCCCTACCAAGAGAATATTGGAAATTTCCAGAAAATTTGGACCCCTGGACCTTGGTGGTTTAAGTCAAAGTCAATTTTTTGAGGAAACTAACTCAAAATAATTATTTTTGAGCTAATAAAAAATTATTTTAATGAGAAATTCGAAAATTCCTCAAAAATGAATATTTTCGACGATAAAGATTAAAAGTTGATCAAGGATTTATCAACAATCGAGATTATTTTAACGAGGATCAAGTCAACTAGCCATTATTTTCCAATTGGAGGGATTTCTCTATAAATAGAAAACATATTGCTTCTATTGATCATTTGGATCTTGACTTTTGGTCTGATGTAATTTTGTAAACGTTAGTGTAAAGCCACTGTTCTGCTGGGATTGTTTGATCATCATAATAAAAGACTTGGGGTGCAGTTTATGGTGTCTTTGTCTCATTGATTTGCGGTACGTGTTGGGTATGTGCATTCTTATATTGTGTTTTAAATAATAATTAAATCATTATTTCATTGGAGATGATAGGAACAGTCTAATGGTAAGTTCTGGGCTTATCTTAGGTGATCTTATTCATTGTATATTCTAACTATTTCTCTTAAGAAATTATATAGAGTTTTGCACGTTCCCCGACCCTTGGGCTCCAAGTTCACAAACTGTGGGCACCGGTCAACCTTGTTTGGACTTCCAATATTTTATATGATTTTCTTACTTCACTAACTCTGTGGTTGAACAACTATTTTTCGAAATACATCTACCCATCATCAAAATTTTATTTAAAAATTATTCTTCAAAAAAATTCTCAAGCACTGTATATATTTGTATATAATTTGTAAATTATTTTTGTAGAGTAATTTTTGTAAATAAATTTTATTTTTTTCTAACCCCTGTTCTTTGTAGCTTTGGGGTTTTAGGCTTATTTTAAAATTTGTGATCTCGGGTTTTGGGGTTTATTTGAATTTTTTTTTTGTATATTGGGTATTTGGGATTCTATTTTACTTGGGAAATGAAGATTTCCTTGATGTACTTCTTAAGTCTTTTTTCCTTGGGATTCTTTGATGATATTCATTACCTTTTGTATTCTTGACACCAACTGCAAGTCTCCTTGGAATAGGATTTCTTCCATTTTTGTCTTGACCCTTCTCCTTGCCTTTATTGGAACTGGGAGCATCAACATTTCTTCTTGGCTTCCTCACATCCTTGTCGTTTGAAGCATTATCATTCTTGCTTAAGGATTCACATGCATAGCCAAGATTTGATTTATCGAGGGGAGACCTTTGATGACTTAAGATGTCATCTAGGGTTTGAGAACTTTTCAAGTTCTTATTCAGCAAGTCAATTTTTTTTTAAGAAAGACAATTTATTTCTTCATTTTCTTGCATTCTTCATCCTTCTTTGATAGAATGATCTCCATTTCTTCCTTCATCTTGGTTGCTTCACATGATTGGGCCTTAAGAGAAGTGATTTCTGATCTTAACTTGGTGATGTCATCATCCTTTTCTTCTAGTTGGCATATCATGGTGTTTCTCTCCTTTTCTACTTCATCAACTTGTCCTTCTATGAATGCCAAAGCTTCCATCACCTTCTCAACTCCTTGTGCTTGTTTCCTTGCTTCTTCTAGTTGAGATCTAAGGGAGGAGACCTCTTCCTTGTATTGACCAATCTCTGCTTCAAGTTTGTTCAAGCTCTTGAGTCTTTGTTCAAGCTCTTGAGTCTTTGTTCAAGGTGGCTTGACAAAGTTTCTTCCCTTTTGTTTGCCTTATCCAATTGATTTGTCATGAATATGACTTCTTCATGATGCTTTGTTTTGTTTTGATGAAATTCCTCCTTAAGTTTGGTGAGCTCCTCATCTCTTTCTAGTACTTGAAGCTTGGCAGCTTCCTTCCTTGTCTTGTGTTGGTCACCATCTTGTGCTTTCTTCTTAAGTTCCTCATTTTCCTTTTTCAAACTATTAATCTCTTCCATGGCAGCTATAAGTTCAGTCAGGAGATTTTTTTCATAGTCTTCCTTGCTTTCTTCTTCTTCTAGGTCTTCTTTGACCTTGATGTCATCATTCTTATTTTCAACTTCCTTGATGGGTTCTGGATTTCCTTCTTGCTTTCCATCATCTTCTTGACTAGTGGTCATGGTCAATGCTCCTTTTGAGTGAAGGTCATGAAGTTTGTCCCATATACCCTTTGCTAACGAACATTTTTCCAAATTGGCCTTTATAGAATCTGGTAGCCCATTCAAGATTTCCTTCATCGCTTTTGCATTGTACTCCTTGGATTCTCTGTTCATCATGTTATCAGTAATCACTAATTCCCATACTTCAATGCCTTAAGACATTAAGAAATTTCTCATTCTTACCTTCCACACATCAAAGTTTCCATTGAACAATGGAACCTTCCCAATTTGATTGTCTTCAGTTTTCACGATTGAGGAAGAGATACCTTTAGGAGGATTGGAGGTTTTCTTCCTTGGCTTTGCCATTTGTGTTCTAAGGATCAACCTTCAAGCTGTTAGGCCTTGAGTGAAGGTACTAGCTCTGAAACCAATTGTTGGAAATACTGAGAGGGGGGGTGAATCAGTATTTCTTTTCAATTGTTATTTTTACAAGTCAGATCACTTATATTTAGAACACAAAATGAACAATGATAGAATAAATACTTTTATTAATTTCTTCATTCAATAAATCAAGTACAATATATGTAGGGCTCCAACCCTAGATGAAGATACCAATCTTCAATCTCCCATGCTTCAACTTGTAATATGCCAAACACCGACTTGGACTTACCAAGGCACCAACCTTGTCAATTTCGAGGCACCTATTGATTTGGGGTAGCATCGGATGTGTTCTAGCCATGAAAATTGGTGGAGAGGCTAAAGCACATGAGATCTCCAAGACCCATAAATGGTTTGGACAGATTGTACTTGGTTTGGGAGATATTAAAATAATTAATATTTTTAATGGAGTTCCTATGTCTAAACTTAGGAAAAATAAAATATTAATGGGCATTAATATAAGATTGGGTTAGAAGGTTCCAAAAGTCATGGATCAAGCCAAATCTAATCTTAGCTATTGATTAGAGATTTAATCTTGGTCGTTGATGGACCAACGAGAAAAGTATAAGAAGAGGCATGAGGGTCAGTTGGAGAACATAATGAGGGAAACCAGCCAATTCGATTTCTAGAGCGGGGTTAGCTGAGAAATTTGAACTAGTGGTATGGAGAGAAGCAAGTATAGAACAGAGAGTCGGGAACAGCACCAGAAGATCAGCACAGAGGTTGGCGAAGCAGACGCAGAGCCTCTTCAGCAGACGCAAAGGCAGCAGACTGTGCAGTCACTGGAGGGCCTGCGTGGGTGACGCAGAGAGGCCTAATGTTGATGCAGAGAGGTAGGAGCTGACACAGAGGGTCTGGGAGCTACGCAGAGGTCAGCCAGGCTGACACTGAGACTAGAGAAGTGCTGGAGAATTTTCTCTCTGTTGGGTAAGCCAGTTTGGCACCCAGTTGTACTGAAGAATTGTTGAATAATATAATCCTCCCTTGCTCCACCGGTTTTCCCACATTGGGTTTTTTCGGGCACTGTTGTCCAAAATATCTGTGTCGGTGTGTTAATTCTTGTGCATATGTTTATTTTTGTATTATGGTGTGATATTTGCAGAAAATTTTATTTTAATGTTCACTGAAGGATTTTCATAAATAACTTATTGGCAAAATAAGTAGGTAAAATAAATCAGTTGTTGCAGTGATAGAATTTTCACATGGTATCAGAGGAAGTAGTCAGAGACAAGAAGGGAAAATCCATTATGGGTCGAGACCATGATGTAGAGGCATCTACGTCAAGAGACTCACACAGATTTTCAGAAAATTGCACAACAGAAATTGATTTCGATTTCTCTATGTTGGCTTCCAGGCAGGAAGAAGAAGTGGCTTTGTGACTACCTCTGCATCATCACAGGTGTGGTATATAGACAGTGGAGCCTCTTGGCATATGGCGGGAATCCGGGAATGTTTCTCAGATTATCAAGAGGAGAAGATGAACTTTCAGATCACCATGGTGAACAAGGCAAAGTGTACTCTAGTAGGGAGGGGTACCATAGTTTTTCAAACAGAAACAGGAAAGCAGTTCCGTGCTACCAGTGTGCTGCATGTACCAGGATTGGGGATGAATTTACTTTCTATGTCGCAACTTCAAGGCAAAGGGTATGACGTTTTCTTCGTCAAGGGGAAAGTATACGTCAAACACCCGAGCTGGAAAAAGAAATTGTAGATCAGGATCAGAAGTAATAGGTTGTACCTACTACAACTAGAATCACCAATGGCACTAATAGGAAGTCATGGAGACAAGGATTTGAATGAACTATAGCACAGAAGAATGGGACACTTGCACCATGGGGCTCTGAGAATGCTTAGGAGCACTATAACAGGAGTTCTGAATCTTAGTACGGAACGAGATGATGTATTTAGAAGATGTGCTCTAGGAAAGTATGTCAAAGCAGCATTTCCTAGAAGTAAAAACAAGGCCAAAAGTGTACTAGGATTGATACACTCAGATATCTGCGGACCCATGTCCACTAGAGCTCTTAGTGGTGCCGAGTACTTCCTCACCTTCATTGATGACCACTAAGGGAAAACTCGGATTTATTTTCTAAAAACCAAGGATGAGGTTTTCTGTTGATTCAAAGAGTTCAAGGCTTTGGTGGAGTATCAGACTGGGAAGAAAATAAAGGTTTTGCGCTCAGATAATGATGGAGAGTACGTCGATAAGGACTTCACTGATTTTTGCATTGAGGGCATCAGAAGCAAGTGGACAACTCCTCACAATCTGGAGCAGAATGGAGTAGCAGAAAGAAAGAACAGGATTAAGGTAGAAGCAGCTAGGGCCATGATGTATGATCAGGATATGCCAAAATTCCTGTGGGCAAAATCATGCAACACCGCAGTCGATGTTCAAAATAGAACTCCTCATCGAGCATTGGGCAAGATTACTCCAAAGAAAGTCTTCATAGGGAAGACGCCTGAAGTTAGTCATTTCAGGATATTTGGGAGCTTAGCATATTGTTGCATACCCGAGGAAAAGAGGAAGAAGCTGGATCAAACTGCAAAGCAAGGATATCTAGTGGGATAGAGCGAGAATGCTAAGGCATACAGAATCTATCTTCCAGGGAGTAGGAAGGTAGTAGTTCGATGAGATGTGAAGTTCATGGAGGACATCGCTTTCAGAAAACTCCAGAAATGCCTTCAGAGGAACCGTTGGTCATACCTTTTCAACCAACGGAAGAAAAGAATTCTTCCTTGGGTCAGGAAGAATCACAGGATGAGGAGGAGATGACAGAAGCACCTACTGGCAGAGGAAGAACGAGCAGGGAACTTCGTCAGATTCTGCGAGATGCAGAGGACTTCATCAGTGCGCCAAGGAACAATAAGAGGGAGCGAAAACAGCCAGATAGATATTAGGCATTAGTAGCTCAGGATGGGGAGCCTACCAGTTTTCAGGAGGCAGCTCAACATCAAGTTTGGCTGGATGTGATGGTAGAGGAGTACAACTCCATAATGGTGAACGATGTTTGGGAGGTAGTGCCAAGGCCTTAAGATAGATCAATGGTAAGTTCGAGATGGATCTACAAGATCAAATACATTGCAGACGACATTGTTGAGAAATACAAAGCCAGGTTTGTGGCTAAGGGGTATGCTCAAAAGGAAGGAATTGACTACGAAGAGACCTTCGCCCTGGTAGCCAAGTCTACATCTATTAGAACCGTGATATCACTTACAACACAGATGGGGTAGGAGATTCATCAGATGATTGTCAAAACGGCATTTCTGAACGGAGTGATAGAAGAAGAGGTATACATTGAACAACCAGAGGGCTTTGAGACACATGAGAAGAAGTCTCATGTATGCAGATTGAAGAAATCCTTGTATGGGCTGAAACAGGCACCTAGAGCATGGTATGGTTGAATCAATGGCTACTTGCAGAAAATGGGATTTGTTAAGAGTGACGCAGATCCAAATCTCTACTATCTGGTTGTAGAGAATGAGCCTCTAATCTTAGTATTATATGTGGATGATCTCTTCCTGACAGGATCATCCAGGCTCATAGGGGATTGCAAGAAGAATCTAGCCACGGAATTCGACATGAAGGATTTGGGACGAATGCATTATTTCTTGGGGTTGGAATTTTGGCAGCAAAAGGGGGAGATCTTCCTTGGGCAAGGGAGATATGCTACAGAAATCCTGAAGAGATTCAGGATGGAGGATTGTAGACCCATGGCTACTCCAATGATAACCAACTGGAAGAAGATTGATGCATCAAAAGACAAGGATGTTGATCCCACCTTATACAGGCAGCTCATAGGGTCCCTAATGTATCTGGTCAATACCAGGCCAGACATTTGCTACGCTGTCAACACCCTCAGTCAGTTCATGGTGGAGCCAAAGAGGGCGCACTGGGTAGTAGCCAAACATGTTCTCAGGTATTTACAGGGAACATTCGATTATGGACTCTTGTACACTAGAGTAAGGATATCAGATTGAGTGGGCTTATTGATGCAGATTGGGCAGAAAGTTCAGTGGATCGGAAAAGTACCACTGGGTACTGTTTCAACACTGGATCAGGAATGACCTCCTGGTGCAGTAGGAAAAAAAATCTGTGGCTCTGAGCTCAGCTGAGGCAAAATATATGGGTGCGAGCACAGCTTCGTGTGAGGCCATATGGCTTAGAAAATTGCTTGTGAACCTATTCAGAAGAAAGATGGAGGTGACCAGAATCATGTGCAATAATCAGAGTTGCATCAAACTCTCTGAGAATCCAGTGATTCATGATCGGTCAAAGCATATTGATATCTGGTGTCACTTTGTCAGAGACTTTGTCCAACAAGGAGCAATATAGTTGAACTACACTCCTATAGGAGAACAGGTGGCAAATATCCTCACCAAGGCCCTTGGAAGAACAAAGTTTGATTACTTCAAGGAAAAGATGGGGATGATAAAGAACCTGTTTCAGTAGCAAAAATGGGGGTGATGTTGTCGTGCAGTAGCAGTCAGCAGTAGCATGATGCAGCATGATGAGAAGAGGATGCAGTGTAGATGCAGTATTGGGAAGAAGGAACAAAAAATGAACAATGATAGAATAAATAATTTTATTAATTTCTTCTTTCAATAAATCAAGTACAATATATGTAGGGCTCCAACCCCAGATGAAGGCTCCAACCTGTAATATGCCAAGCACCGACTTGGACTTACCAAGGCACCAACCTCTAGAGCTCCAACGCTATTTTCGATTCAGGTTCCAACTTGGTTTCTTGAGGCCTCCTACCCTATAGGGCTCCAACCCTATCTTCCAAAGCACCAACTTTGTCTCTACGAGGTTCCAACCTCTTGGGCTCCAACCCTTAGCTTTACTTCGTCAAGATATGTTTGGTTATAATTCATGGCTCCCAATGTATTCTTCAACGAGCCCTGTCAATCTTCAGCTATGTCATCACTTAGCATCCACATCACATCATCAATGATAACCTTGTTCTCCTAGAAGGTGTCACCACTTCTCTTCATCGTATCCAAACAATTTCTCCAAGGTCACCTCATGATGACTAGTGCATCATGTCCTTCAATGTTATCTCCAAGATTAGTCAAGGTTTCTTAATAAAATGTCTTCAAATGGTTGCAAGGCAAATCTGCAAAGGCTTCTTCAATATGCTTACACACCACTCTTAGAGTGTTCTTTAACAGGCTATCAAAACTTGAAGTGTCCTTCTGACTTCAACAATGCTTCAATATAGGATTAACCTTGAATCAAGACTCATGTCTGCTTCACACAAGATCCATGATCTGATCTGGAAAACCTTCAAAATTTGTTCAGACGATCATCAAAGTCTTCTTCAAATTGCCTTCAATAGTTGCTCCAAGGAGGATTCTCTAGGTTTTCAAATGCTTCAAATAACTGTCCAAACTAAGTCTTCAAACCTGCTATAAATCCACCTTCAAAAGGTCTTCAATGTGCTACAAAAAGGTACCTGAGGACTGTTTCAAAAAGACTTTCAATTGTTGATATCGCTGGTCCAAAACTGGTTTCTAACAGCCTTAAAAGGTGCTCCACAAATACCTTCAATAAACTACTATAAAGATCTCTCCCAAAACTTCCTTTTAAGTTTGAGAAACACTGCTTCAATATGGTGTTAAGGTCTGCTCTTTAGTTATGCAGAAAATGTTCCAAGGTGAGACTAATCACAGGTGGCTCCCACAGCTTGCTGCACTAGTAACAGTCTTCTGCAATTGAAGACCAAGCTCCTTTAAGTGATTGTCTCACTGATTCGAGTCACTGCCCACAAGACTGTCCGAAAATTTGCCTCTGCAATCCAAGTTCTAAAGGTGACAGTCCACCACTGTAAAAGGAATTAACCCAAACAATAGATCTTCAAGTTTTCCTTGGCTTCCTATAGTTTCTATCTGAATTCATGTGCCTTTCACCGAAATTTCTTGCATGAAATGAGTGTTAAGGCCTGTATTAATAGTGATTTCATATTCCAAATGAAGGGACACATTCCTCGACTAAGAGGCCGACTTGCATGAGTGAGTGTAGGTCGGCTTGCAATAAAATATATATTTCTCAACTTAAAAATTCATTTTCTCAGCAACCACTGGGAGTTTCGGGGCAAGTAAGGGCTCATTAGAAAGAGGAAAAAATCCTCTTTAAGATGGTCTAGGTCCCATTGAGAAAAGATGCCTCTAAGGTGGCAAAAATATTTTTTCTTTGTGACTGTCCTTAAATTTTATGCATAAAAAGTTTGGGACAGCATGAGGAATGTTTGGGACAGTATGGCTTCTCCATTGTTTGGCTTCTTCATCATCATAGGATCATGTAGGACATCCATGTCATCATGATAGTATCCAGCAATGAGTGTATCATCCCGTGTCATCATATAATGGTGCAGTGATATGTCATAGGCAGCATCATTAGGAAAGTTCCAAGGTAGTCTTCCAACCATCAAATGAGATCTTCCACGTCATCATCTAGTCTTCCAACCATGTTATCAAGACCTCATCAAGTGCCATCATCAAGTGTGGTCATTCATCAAGTGTAGTCCTCCATATGTCATCAAGGGTTAAGGTCTAGATCATCAAATAAGGCACATGATTGGCATTTGGCACTTGGCACTTCTTAAGACTTCTTCATTAGTGGCTTGACATATTAATTGATGGCATCCTTGTCAAACAAGAGTCATGACATCATCATCTGGAACCAGGCATCTCAAGAATATTTGCCATCTCGGCCAATGCCATATTGACATCAATGACAACCTTGATTAACAGGAAAGGAGGGTAAATTCCCTCCGATATTATTGGCCAGTATTTCTCTAAGATAGAAATGTCGGTTTGGTATCGTTTTATTGTCCTCGTAATTTTTGCTGCATAATAATAATAAAACCTTCATTTTTTCACCGGTTTTCCCGCATTGGGTTTTTTCGGGGACAATTTTTCCAAAAATAATGGTGTCAAAATTTCTGTGCGCTAGAAATTCTCAGTTTCCAGATTTTTATTTTCCGCGGTATTTTTATGGTGAAAATTACAGTGGTGATTTTATTCATCATTTGTCGTAGCAAATAAACTGCACAATTAAATTTACAATTAGAAGAATAATATCCAGTCGCTGCAATAGATGAAATTTTCACACTAGGATACAAGATTAACCACCAAGTTGGGACAAAGGAACAAGAGTACAGACCAAGCCCATTCTTTCTGCCAAATCCCCCCACTAATCCATGTCCACCTTCAAACATATGATCATAAAAGATGGGCAAGGCCACATAATGGCTAGCTCAGGTGGCAGAGAATGGTGGCACATTGAGCTATATAGTCGCTGCAAGGGGTTGTTGGCTGTCGGCTAAAGACAAAACTAAGAGAAAAATTCTCCTATAGGGGTCACCCACTAGTGGTGGGTAGCAAGACTTTGGATAATGCCTAGCATGGTAATATACATTGACCCTAGACTTAGAAAAGACACTCAAGGCCTAGTTAGTAATTGCACTCTAGCTTTGAAGGATGTGAGTGAAGAAACTCAATTAATTATTCATCACATGTAAAAAGAAAAAACACTCTAGAGTGGCATTTTTACTAACTAGGTCCCAAGGGTCTAAATTTGTTACATAAGTTTATCATGCTAGTGTCATTTTATACAATTCCCCCATGGGGGTACGAAATTTGCATAGAAGAAGATGGAAGAGAAGAGAGAGAAGAAGGGATAAGATTGCCCTATTGGAATTCTAAACTCTAAAAATTTGATAGGTGCTTTGTACATTGGGCCATGGGGTCTTCATTTCTGTTAGGTACAACTTAGCAAATAACAGTAGGGTACCATAAATTATTTCTTAAGGGAGGAAATCACTCCACAATAATGCTTGTTATAATTACAATATACTTTACAATAGCCACCATTACATTGCTTCTACTCTTTTATATAATTCTATCTAACCTCCTAGTAACTTTTTAGTGAAGAAACCTTCTAGTAGGTGAAAATTGGAACCTTCTAGTAAGCCTTCTTATAATATTGCTTTCACACTATGTGGCCGCCATCTATTATTATCCACCTTGGGAACCTCCCTAAATACCCTACATTATCCTCCCTAGGTACACTACATAGGCATCCATCCTCAAGGCATATGCCCTAGGAAAGTGTGTACAAGAAGGATAAAATCACAACACCTCATGAAAAGAAATAAGTTTATCATAGTAAACCATGACAGTATGCCAAGGAGCAACTAATAATCAATGAAACATTGGAAGACTATTAGTTTATGGGTTTCCCTTTTCATGAATGCACAAAGGATCAATCAATTGTCTGCTATGCTAAGAAAAACCCTTATGAAACTCCTCCACATGCTAGATACAAGCCTCCAAAATAAGTGATGATGCCACGTGGTGAAGTTTACTGAAAAATGTGCACCAAACCAACATATACTCACAAAAAACACATAACCTCTGAACACAACTTCTTTGGGCAAGGTCTTCAACCTGGAAAAGGCCTTATACTATATGAGGAGCAACACATGGCAATCATAAACAGTCAAGGGTTTTATGTCAAAAGATGGATCAGATTTCAGTTATAAGAAGAGCAAACCATTAATGCCTACAGGTGTGCATTTTTATCTTATAATATTAATTTTCTTGTACTCTAGTCCTAATCTATGAGTAGGAAAACTTCTTTAGGGTATCTCTGTAAACCAAAATGGCCTTCAACAATGACTATTGTCCTACATCCTTTCCATCTCCTTGGGAAAAACTGTGAAAATTCTATCACTGCAGCAATTGATTTACTTCTCCTACTTATTTCATCATAAGTTATTCATGAAATTACTTCAACAAACATTAAAATAAATACAGTTGCAGATATCACACCATAATACAAAAACAAACATATGCACACATTGACACAGTTATTTTGGACTAATGTCCCCGAAAAAACCCAATGTGGGAAAACCAGTGCAGCAAGGGAGGATTTTATTTCTCAGCGATTTTCTTGTACAACAGGGTGCCAAACTGGCTTACCCACAAATAGACAAATTTCCAACACTTTTCTAAACTCAGTGTAGGCCCTACTGGCCTCTGCTACAACCTGAAACCCTCTGCGTCAGCCTGAAACCCTCTGCGTCAGCCTACTGAGGCTTTGTGCAGCCTCCCTGGGCTTCTACATCACTCCTGCAACCTTTGCGTGGATGACGTAGGCCCTTCTGGCTCTGCGCAGTCTCTACTACCTCTGCGTGGCTTCCTTTGGCTCTGCGTCTGCCTCTTCTACGTTGATCTCCCGTCTCTCTGTTCTGTACTTGCTGCCTCCTGATTACTCTCCAGACCACTGATTCAATTTCTCAGCAAACCCCGCTCCAGAAATTGAACTAACTGATCTCCCTCAGTGTGTTCTCCAAGTGCCCCTCAAGCCTCCTCTTATACTTTTCCTATTGACATCTCAACGACAGAGATTAAGTCCCTAATCAATGACTAAGATTAGATCTGTCTTGATCCATGTCTTTTGGACCATTCTAACACAGATTCATAATAATACACATTAATATTTTATTTTCCCTAAGTTTAGACATAGGGACTCCATTAAAAATATTAATTATTTTAATATCTCCTGATCTGTTTAGAATCTGCCCAAACCCTTTCTGGGTATTGGAGATCTTATGTGCCCCAACCTCTCCACCAAATTTCGTGGCTAGAGCACATTCGATGCTACCCCAAATCAACACTCCCTCTTAGCGAGGATTGTGCTCTAACAATACTCCTCACTAAGTATTACTCTGATCATCCGGCATCAGTACCTATGTTGATGCTAGGCCTTCCTACCCAACATCCTCTGCACTCCTGCCACCTGTATTGTTGCCCATGACTCTGCTACTGCCACTGCTACATCTGTACGACAGCTCCCTCTGCATCCGTGTTGCCACTGCTCCTTTCTCCCAACACTGTATCCGCACTGCAACTTCCTTTGCATTTGTGTTGTTGTTGGTCCTTTCTCCCAACACTACATCTGCACTGCAATTCCCTCTGCATCTGTGCTGTTGTTGGTCCTTTCTCTGAACACTGCATCTGCACTGCAACACTCCCTCCTCATCCGTGCTGCTAACACACTACTTTTGAAAGGGGTTCTTTACCATCTCCATCTTTTCCCTGAAGTAGTCAAACTTTGACTTTCCAATGGCCTTGGTGAGGATATCTGATCTGATAATCACCCTATGAGTGACCTCAGTTAAAAATTTATTGAATAAAGGTATTACAGACTCATGTGCTGGTGTGTGTGTATATGTTATTTAAGCAATGGATGGATCAAATTGCAAATACACAGACACTTGAAATGGAAAGACAGCAGAGAAATACAGCAAGCAAATATAAGAACACAAGAAATTAATAAGGAGTCCACCCTATCCTCCAGGGCTACATCTTCGGTCCAGCTTTCAGCAGTGGCCTTATTTTATTGTGTCTTAAGTAGAGAATTACAATGCAGGAGCTAAATATAAGTCTACTGGAACAGATTTGCTTGGCAGGGTGGTTCTTGGATTCCCCAAGCCACTGGAGTGCACAGACTCTTTTGCCTACCAGCTCTTTGACCTCTCTGGTCTGACAGATCCTCTCGGGGATGGCTTGAATCTCTCAAGCTCTCTGGTGCTCGACGCTGCCTTTGGTCAGCTCGGCCCTCTGTCTTCTTTCTACTTTTGCTTCACTGTCTTCTTCTGTTCTCTATTCTTCCTCTCTGTGTTTCGTCCTCCTCTCGGGGTTCTGGTGTCTTTCTGCTTTACCTGTGCATGGCTTTAAGGCCATTCGTTCCCATGGCTATTCGATTCCTCTTCCACTTTCCGTCGGATCGCCTTTTGTAGCTGCGCTTGGAGTTCCCTGTTTAGCGTCATCATCAGGCTCACAGGGAGTGGCCACATGTCCTCCTGTAAACTGCGCCAGCCTGCTTCGTCGGTTCAATTCTTCGGTTATGTCGTGGAATGAGTCTTCCTCCACCGTGGCAATCAAAACAGACCTCAAATCCTTCTAAATCGCGGCTTATTCCCTCATTAAATCCGGTCTTGTCGTTGGGCACGATGTCAACCGTCAGATCTGGATCCCCTAGATCCAATGTCATCTGCTCATTTCGCGCAGTTGACTTGCTCGACCGTTAGCGCGCGATGAGTGGCGGTTTTCTCTCTCCTCCGCTCGCCACGCATCGGGCGCTGAGTGGGATCGCTCCAATTTCACCAATTCCGCTTACCGCTCAAGGAGCCCCTGATCAATACCACCGGTTTCGGAGCAGGTCCTGCCTTTTAGCTTTTAGCCTTTTTGCCTTTTGTCCTTCGGTTCTCCAGCTCTCCATGCGACCAAGCGCTCGGGGCTTCTCCATTTTGAGGGTTTTCGCCCAGCGATGCGCGATCCTAATCTGGGCCTCCCAGGGCCTAATTTCGCCTCCCGCACAGTCTCCATGGGCCTCGATCAGCGCGCTTTGACCGAAGTCCTCGTCGTTCCACGTTGGCTGCCAACTACCACTGGTTTAGAGGTGTTTTTGATAGCTGTTTTGAATTCTTTGATGTCTGTCCCGATCTGATACAGCCATGGTTCTTTCTGACAGTTCTTCATGGATCCAATTCGGATCACGGCCTTCCCACTAAAAAGCTTTTGGACCACCAAAAGTTGGTTTTCAAGCATCGACTAAGTGAGGGTATTGTTTTCTCACTTGCCCAATCTCAATCCACTTTGCACTGCTTGGCTTTGAACCTTTGAGCCCAACTCTGAGGTACTCAACATCTCCCCTACGCGTTGTCCTCACCTTCTTGTCCAGCACTGTGTCTTCCTGCAATTCATTAAGATATTCAAGTAGCAGATCATCAATAGAAGGCAACTGACTTTGCTCTTCAGGATCCTCAATCATTGAAGGTTCAAACAATCTCAAGCATTCTGCGTTCACGACTGAGTAGATGTGCATGTAAGCTGGTAGATCAAGGTGAAAAGCATTTTCACCAATCTTCTCAAGTATCCTAAAGGGTCCATACCTGATAGGCTTTAGCTTTTTACCTTCACCTTGCATCCTGTCCTTGCTGATATACAGCCAGACCTGGTCACCAACTTGAAAACTATGCTCCATCCAATGCTTGTCATGCCTAGCCTTGCATTTGGCTTGGCTCTTTTCCAGCTATTCCTGTACTTCCTAGTGGATCTCCTGGATCTGTTCAATGAACCTAGTTTCCCTGTCCACATCACTGTGTCCATCAACCATGGTATCTTTACCAAAGACAAAAACCAAAGGAGACCTTGGTGTGAAACCAAAAGAGGTCTCAAAAGGAGATCTCTGTGTAGAAGAGTGTTTTTGCTCTGTTGTACGCATGCTGCACATAACACAAGTGTTCATCCCAAAGCTTAGGATGTTTGCTGCAATATCATCTCAGTAACTAGATCACTGTCCTGTTAACCACTTCTGTCTGGCCATCAATTTGTGGATGAAAAGTTGTGCTCTTCTTCAATTTGGTGTCCATCAGTTCCCACAGACTTGACCAAAACTTCCCCACAAATCGAGTGTCTCGATCAGATACAATAAAAGTGGGTAATCCAAAATGAACTCATACATGTTCAAAGAACAATTTTGCAGTCTGTTCAGCTGTAATCTGTTTATTACAAGGTATCAAAATACACATTTTGCTGAACCTATCCACAACAACATATAGATAATCATGACCTTTCCTAGATTTAGGCAGTCCTCCAACAAAATCCATGGAAACACTTTCCCAAGGGTGAGAAGGAACTAGCAATGGAGTGTACAAGCCTAGTTTTCTGTTGCTGGGCTTGCTTTTAGCACACATAGCACACCCTCTTACATATCTAGAAACTGTCTCATTCATTTTCGGCCAATAACAGAACCTTTGCAACTGTGCAACTATTTTACTTACCCCAAAGTGACCTGATATCAGAGAAGTGTGTGCTTCCCTAATTATCTTTATTCTCTCAGTTTGTGGAATGCAGAGTTTCCCACAATGATATAAGAGTCGGTCCTTCACATGATAATCCAATTCTTCTACTCTTTTTCCTTGACTCAAAGTTGCATATACATCTTTAAAGTCCATATCCTGAGCATATTGTTCAATGTAGCTTTCATGTAGTACAGAATTATGCTTAAGTATGGTAGATGCATTTACAATGGGTCTAGATAACATGTCTGCAACTTTGTTATGTATGCCCTTTTTATATCTGATGACTAAATGAAACTATTGTAGAAACCCATCCATCTATAATGTCTTGATTGCTGCAACTTAGTTCGGGAGTGCAGATATTGAAGTGGTTGATGATCAGTATGTATTACTGTCTCTTTGCCCATTAAGTAATGTTTCCACTTTTTCACACTTTGAACTAATGCATACAATTCTTTATCATATGTAGGATAGTTAACTACTGCAGGATTAAAAGTCTCAGAATGATAACATATGGGTTTACCGTGCTATGTCAACACTGCTCCCATGGCATAGTCGCTGGCATTAGTTTGGATCTCAAATGGTCTTTGCAGATCAGGCAGTGCTAATACAGGTGTTGTACTAATCTTTTCTTTCAAAGTGTCAAAGGCTTTCTGATGTTTGCCTCCCCACTGAAACACCTTGTTCAATCCTATTAAAGCATGTAAGGGAGTTGCAATTGAGGAAAAGTTAGAAATGAACTTTCTCCAATATTGTGTTGCTCCTAAGAAGCTTCTCACTTCTGTAGCAGACTTGGGTTTAGGCCAGTTTATAGTGACTGCCACTTTAGAGGGATCTATTTTCAATTCACCACCCCCTACTATATGATCCAAGTAGTTTAAAGATGTCTTGCCAAATTCACATTTTGAGAGTTTAACATAAAGTTTTTCTCTTTTCAAAACATCTAGTGTCTGCTTAACATGCTTTAAATGTTCTTCCCATGTTTCACTAAAAATCAGAATGTCATCTAGATACACAATAAAAAAATCATCAAGAAAAAGTCTTAGAACATCATTTATTAATCTCATGAAAGTAGCAGGAGCATTAGTTAAGCCAAAAGGCATAACCAACCACTCATACAATCCCTGCTTTGTTTTGAAAGCAGTCTTCCATGTATCTTGTTCTGCAACCCTGACCTGATGGTATCCACTGTGCAAGTCTAGCTTGGTGAAATAAACAGCTTCCTTCAACTAATCTAAAAGATCATCTATGCGAGGAAGGGGATAATGATTTTTGATTGTGATCTTATTCAGTGCTCGGTAATCAATGCACATTCTCTGCGAGCCATCTTTCTTTCTCACCAAAACGATTGGTGACCCACATGGTGATGTGCTAGGCTTGATGAACCCTTTCTCGAGCAACTCCTGCACCTACTTCTTGATTTCAGCATTCTCTAGAGTAGACAACCTGTACATTCCAATGTTAGGCAATGGAACATCTTGCTGCGAAATAATATCATGTACTATTCCCTTTTTGAGTGACAGACCTTTAGGTTCTTGAAATAAGACATCATACTCTGAAACAACCTTTTCTATATCAGCTTGTTGTTCAACATTACAGCCCTCAAATACATTGGTTTTATCGGGTTTCTTTTCCTTTACAACCATCAGTAAGAATTGTTTGCATGAATTTATCATTCTTTTCATCTGCCCTGAATTTTGAGAGTATAATTATTCTTGAACTTGTGAGCTCTTACAAAGTATTCGATTCCATCTTTAACAAGTAGATACTTGTTCTCAGCTCTATATAAAATAGCCTTTCTATCATACAAGTAAGGACTTCCTAAAACAATTCCACATATATCCAAAGGAATTATGTCTAACTCAACCTCATCTACAAATGTTGACCCAAAAGAAAACTTGAGTTTGCACTGTATAGTCACTTGTAGTTGTGCTTTATCATTCAACCATCCTAATGGGTATGGTTTCTTATGAGGTGTAGTTGCGAATCCCAATTTCCTTACAATTTCTTCAGAAATTAGATTTATTTGTGAGCCACTATCAAACAAAGTATCGATCTTTTGATATTTGAAAACAACTCGAATATGGAAAAGCTCATGTCTTTTTCTCTCATTTTCTTCATCAATAACAAATTGAGCAGAATTACTAGTAGATGCTTCAAAATCCTTACCTTTTATACCTTTGGCTACAATAGTTGTTTCATCTTTCGAGTCTGACCCCAAATCTTTCTGAATAACTGCACCAGTTTTCTTTTTCTTGCCCTCGGACTTCTTAGGCCTCAGCTCTGGATGCAGAATCCAACAATGCTCATCATCATGTCCATCCTTTTTACAATGAGTGCATGAAGTTTTTCTTTTTTGTGCAGTATTAGCCTTCCTTGCTTTCCACTTCTGCTTTCTTTTCTCCTTGCTCTTGCTTGCAGTGGGTTGGGATGGTCCCCCAACTTCTGGATTTCCATTCTTTCCTCTAGCTTCTAGATGAGTAGTTTGTACAGATACCTCATCTATACTAATGGGATTAAACATGAGGATGGTATGCCTCATGTAGCTGTATAGACCACCAATGTACTTCAAAAGAGTCTCTGGTGAGTCTAATGAGATACCCAGCATCAATGCTCTCTTTCTAAATTCTTGAGTATACCCTTGCACACTTTGCCCTTTCAACTGCCGAAGAGTTTGCCAACTCATCATGGCTTGTTGGATGTAGGCCAATGGATAGAATTGCTTCTTGATTACAGAAACAGAGTCACTCCAGACAGACATAGTCTTACCATATCTTTTCATATCAGCTTGGGTTCTGCCTTCCCACCAAACCAAGGCAGTGCCTTCTAGGCGTAGGCTTGCCAGCTAAATCTGGCTCTTGTCTGAGTCTATGTTCTGTACTCTGCAATACACATCAATTTGTCTAATCCAATTGTCCAACTTTTCAGCATTTAGCTCTCCATCATATATAGGCAAATCAAATTTAACATTTAGCTTGATCAAAGATGCTTTCTTATTATGCACAGGGCTATTAGGAGGTGTGAGGAAGCTTTCCTCTTTCCCTTTTCCTTTGGAGTGATCGTGGAAACGAGACTCATCTTCTTCTTTATCTTCTTTAGAACCTGAGGAGTCTTCATCCTTATGCTTTCTAAAGTCCTTATACATTTCTTCTACCATAGACTTTATAGCTAGGAAACTTTCTATGAATTAAGGGTCTGGCCCCACAGAACCTTCCTCTGACATTGTCTTCCGAGGATAGACTCTCCCAATTTGAAGATTAGTTTCGACCAACTCTCCTTCTCCTAATTTGAGCTTTGATCTAGTGAGCATTCAACAGCTAAACCAACACAAGCTTGTCTAACCTTACAGCCTAGAGCTCTGATACCACTTGATCTAATAATCACCCTATGAGTGAGCTCAATTAAAAATTTATTAAATAAAGGTATTACAGCCTCATGTGCTGGTGTGCGTGTCTATGTTATTTAAGCAGCGGATTGATCATATTGCAAATACACAGACATTTGAAATGGAAAGACAACAGAGAAATACAGCAAGCAAATATAAGAACACGTGAAATTAATAAAGAGTTCACCCTATCCTCCAGGGCTACATCTCTGGTCCAGCTCTCAGTGGCGGCCTTATTTTATTGTGTCCTAAGCAGAGAATTACAATGCAGGAGCTAAATATAAGTCTCCTGGAACAGATTTGCTTGGCAGGGTGGTTCTTGGATTCCCCAAGCCACTGGAGTGCACAGACTCTTTTGCCTACCAGCTCTTTGACCTCTCTGGTCTGATAGACCCTCTCGGGGATTGCTTGAATCTCTTAAGCTCTCTGATGCTCGACGCTGCCTTTGGTCAGCTCGACCCTCTGTCTTCTTTCTACTTTTGCTTCACTGTCTTCTTCTGTTCTCTGTTCTTCCTTCTGGTGTCTTTCTGATTTCACTGTGCATGGCTTTAAGGCCATTCGTTCCCATGGTTGTTTGATTCCTCTTCCACTTTCCATCGGATCGCCTTCTGTAGCTGCGCTTGGAGTTCCCTGTTCGGCATCATCATCAAGCACAGGGAGTGGCCACATGTCCTTCTGTAAGCTACGCTAGCCTGCTTTGTCAGTTCAATTTTTCGGTTATGTCGTGGAATGAGTCTTCCTCGACCGTGGCAGTCAAAACAGACCTCAAATCCTTCTAAATCGCGGCTTATTCCCTAGTTAAATCCAGTCTTGTCGTCGGGCACGACATCAACCGTCAGATCTGGATCCTCCAGATCCAACGCCATCCGCTCATTTCGCACGACTGACTTTCTCGACCGTTAGCGCACGATGAGCGGTGGTTTTCTCTCTCCTCCGCTCGCCACACGTCGGGCGCTGAGTGGGATCGCTCCAATTTCACCAATTTCGCTTACTGCTCAAGGAGCCCCCAATCAATACCACTAGTTTCGAAGCGGGGCTCGCCTTTTAGCTTTTAGCTTTTTTGCCTTTTGTCCTTTGGTTCTCCGGTTCTCCATGCGACCAAGCGCTCGGGACTTCTCCATTTTGAGGGTTTTCGCCCAGCAATGCGCGATTAGTGCTAATCGTGCATCAAAAACCTCCTCTGTTTCCCGATCTGGACCTCCCAGGGGCTAATTTTGCTTCCCGTGCAGTCTCCATGGGCCTCGGTCAACGCGCTTTGACCAAAGTCCTCGTCGTTCCACGCTGGTTGCCAACTGCCACTGGTTTAGAGGTGTTTTTGATCGCTGTTTTGAATTCTTTGATGTCTGTCCCGACCTAATATAGCCATGGTTCTTTTTGACAGTT
Source organism: Pinus tabuliformis (assembly GCA_031772625.1). Lineage (NCBI taxonomy): Eukaryota > Viridiplantae > Streptophyta > Pinopsida > Pinales > Pinaceae > Pinus > Pinus tabuliformis. The sequence continues at coordinate 1,660,304,901 of CM062818.1, read as the reverse complement.
CTTCACGGATCCAATTCGGATCAACATCTGCCACTTGTTCCCCCATAGGAGTGTAGCTCAACTATACAGCTCCTCGTTGAACACAATCTCTGACAAAGTGACACTGGATATCAATATGCTTTGACCTATCATGAAATATTGGATGCTCAGAGAGTTTGATGCAACTCTGATTATCACACATGATCCTGGTCGCCTCCATATTTTTCTGAAGAGGTTTACCAACAGTTTTCTAAGCCATATGGCCTCCACGAAGCTGTGCTCGCTGCCATATATTCTGCCTCAAACGAGCTCAGAGCCATGGACTTCTATTTCCTAATGCACTAGGAGATTATTCCTGATCCAATGTAGAAACAGTACCCAGAGGTACTTCTCCAATCCACTAAACTTCCTGCCCAATCTGCATCAGTAAATCCACTCAATCTGATATCCTTCCCCTTGTTGTACAAGAGCCCATAATCAACTGTTCCCTGTAAATACCTGAGAACGTGCTTGGTTGCTGCCCAATGAGCCCTCTTTGGTTCCACCATGAACTGACTGAGGGTGTTGACAGCGTAGCAAATATCTGGCCTGGTATTGACTAGATACATCAGGGACCCTATGAGCTGTCGGTATAGGGTGGGATCGACATCCTTGTCTTCTGATGCATCAATCTTCTTCCAGTTGGTGATCATTGGCGTAGCCATAGGTCTACAGTCTCCCATCTCGAACCTTTTCAGGATTTCTATAGCATACCTTCCTTGCCCAAGGAAGATTTCTCCTTTCTGCTGCCAAACTTCCAACCCTAGGAAATAGTGCATTCGTCCCAGATCCTTCATATCGAACTCTGTGGCTAGATTCTTCTTGCAGTCTTCAATGAGTCTGGATGATCCTGTCAGGAAGAGATCATCCACATATAATACTAAGATAAGTGGCTCGCTCTCTACGACCAGATAGTAGAGATTCAGATCCGCATCACTCTTGACAAACCCCATCTTCTGCAAGTAGCCATCTATTCGACCATACCACGCTCTTGGTGCCTGCTTTAGCCCATACAAGGCTTTCTTTAGTCTACATACATGAGAATTCTTCTCGTGAGTTTCAAAGCCCTCTGGTTATTCAATGTATACTTCTTTTTGTATTACCCTGTTCAGAAATGTCGTCTTGACATCCATCTGATGGATCTCCCATCCCATCTGGGCTACAAGAGATATCACGGTCCTAATAGATGTATACCTGCCTACCAGGCAAAGGTTTCCTCATAGTCAATCCCTTCCTTTTGAGCATAACCCTTAGCCACAAACTTGGCCTTGTATTTTTCAATACTGTCGTCCGCAACATATTTGATCTTGTAGATCCATCTTGAACCTAATACAGATCTATCTTGAGGCCTTGACACCACCTCCCAAACATCGTTTACCATTATGGAGTTATACTCTTCCACCATCGCATCTAGTCAAACCTGATGTTGAGCTGCCTCCTTGAAGCTGGCAAGCTCTCCATCCTAAGCTACTAACGCCTGCTACCTGTCTCGTTGTTTTCGCTACCTTTTACCGTTCTTTGGCTCTCCGATGAAGTTCTCTGCATCATGCAGAATCTGACAAAGTTCCCTGTTGGTTCTTCCTCTACAAACAGGTGCTTCTATTCGCTCCTCTTCCTCATCCTGAGAATCTTCCTGATACGAGGAAGGATTCTTCACTTCCGTTGGTTGAAGAGGCATGACCAACGGATCCTCTTTTGACTGCTCCTTAGAAGGCATTTCACGAGATCTTCTGAAAGCTTTGTCCTCCATGAACGTTACATCTCGCGGTACTACTACCTTCCTGCTTCCTGGAAGATAGATCCCGTATGCCTTAGCGTTCTCGCTATATCTTGCCAAATACCCCTTTTCTGCAGTTTGATCCAGCTTTTTCCTCTTCTCTTCGGGTATGCAACAATATGCCAAACTCCCAAATATCCTGAAATGACTGACTTCAAGTGTCTTCCCAGTGAAGACTTTTTCTGGAGTAATCTTGCCCAATGCTCGATGAGGAGTCTTGTTCTAAACGTTGACAACTGTGTTGCATGCTTCTGCCCACAGGAATTTTGGCATATCCTGATCATACAGCATGGCCCTAGCTACTTTTACAATAGTCATGTTTTTCTTTTCTGCCACCCCATTTTGCTCCGGATTGTAGGGAGTTGTCCACTCCCTTTCGATGCCCTCCTTAGTGCAATAATCAATGAAGTTCTTATCGACATATTCTCCACCATTATCTGAGCGCAAGACTTTTATTTTCTTACTTGTCAGATTCTCCACTAGAGCCTTGAATTCCTTGAATCGAAATAAAACCTCATCCTTGGTTTTTAGAAAATAGATCCAAGTTTTCCTCGATTGGTCATCAATGAAGGTAAGCAAATACTTGGCATCGTTGAGAGCTTTAACAGACATAGATCCGCAGATATCTGAGTGTATCAATCCTAGTACACTCTTGGCCCTGTGGTTTCTCCTAGGAAATGTCGCCTTGGCATACTTCCCTAGAGCGCATCCCTTACATACATCATCTCGTTCTGTACTTAGATCTGGAACTCCTGTTACAATGCTCCTGAGAATTCTCAGAGCTAAATGGTGCAAGTGACCCATCCTTTTGTGCCATAGTCCGCTCAAGTCTTTGTCCCCATGACTGCCTATTAGTGCCATTAGAGATTCTAGTTGTAATCTGTACAACCGATTACTTTTGATCCCGATCTGCACTTTCTTTTTCCAGCTCGAGTGTTGGACGTATACCTTTTCTTTGATGAAGTAGACATCATAGCCCTTGCCTTGTAGTTGTGACACAGAAAGTAAGTTCATCCCCAATCCTGGCACATGCAACACATTTGTGGCACAGAACCGCTCTCCTGATTCTATCTCAAAAACTATGGTACCTTTTCCTACTAGAATACACTTTACCTTGTTCCCCATGGTGATTTGAAAGTTCATCTTCTCTTCTAGATATTCTAAGAAACACTCCATGATTCTCGTCAGATGCCACGAGGCTCCACTGTCTATACCATACTTCTGATGATGTAGCACTAGTCATGCACACCACTTCTTCTTCCAACCTGGAAGCCAACATAGAGAAATCGAAATCTCTCTCTCTTGTGCAATCTTCTGAAAATCTGCGTGAGTCCCTTGAGGTGGATGCCTCTGCATCGTGGTCTTGACCCATAAATGATTTTCTCTTTTTGTCTCTGATTGCTTGCTCTGATACCATGTGAAAATTCTATCGTTGTAGCAACTGATTTACTTCTACTTATTTCATCATAAGCTATTCATGAAATTACTTCAACAAACACTAAAATAAGTATTGTTGCAGATATCACACCGTAATACAAAAACGAACATATGCACACATTGACACAGTTATTTTGGACTAATGTCCCCAGAAAAACCCAATGTGGGAAAACCGGTGCAGCAAGGGAGGATTTTATTATTTAGCAATTTTCTTGTACAACAAGGTGCCAAACTGGCTTACCCACAGATAGACAAACTTCCAACACTTTTCTAAACCCAGCATAGGCCCCACTGGCCCCTGCTACAACCTGAAACCCTCTGCATCAGCATACTGAGGTTCTACGCAGCCTCCCTAGGCCTTTGCGTCACTCCTGCAGCCTCTGCGTGGATGACGCAGGCCCTTCTAGCTCTGTGCAGTCTCTGCTACCTCTGTGTGGCTTCCTCTGGCTTCGTGTCTGCCTCTTCTACGTTGATCTCCCGTCTCTCTGCTCCGTACTTGTTGCCTCCTGACTGCTCTCTAGACCACTGGTTCAATTTCTCAGCAAACCCTGCTCCAGAAATTGAACTCACTGGTCTCCCTCAGTGTGCTCTCCAAGTTCCCCTTAAGCCTCCTCTTATACTTTTCCTATTGACATCTCAATGACCGAGATTAAGTCCCTAATCAACGACTAAGATTAGATCTGGCTTGATCCATGTCTTTTGGACCATTCTAACACAAATTCATATTAATACACATTAATATTTTATTTTCCTAAGTTTAGACTTAGGGACTCCATTAAAAATATTAATTATTTTAATATCTCCTGATCTTTTTAGAACCTGCCCAAAACCCTTTCTAGGTATTGGAGATCTTATGTGTGTTAGAAATAATACTGAGAGGGGAGGGGGGTGAATCAGTATTAGTCAATTCAATAATCTTTTTCTTTTCATACTCAAATTTATATACGCTACTTCCATGTGGGTAACCCACGTATACACGCAACTGTGTTTGAGGAAACAAGCGCATATCCAGCAAACTAATGATTCAATTAATTCATCATATGTTGATCTTTAATCTGTGCATCAGTACTTTATTAAGCAAGAACCATACGCAGTTAATAACAGAGTGAACCATCACACATAAGCAACACACATGAACACCAAGATTTAAGGTGGAAACCCAATGTGGGTGAAAACCACCTACTGCTGTCGTCTCTGTCTTCTTTTAATAATAAGAAAATTTGTTTACAACATTCTACTAGTGCAGACTCATACCAGTACGCAGGCTTCTACCTGCAAAAGGCTACAACCTTCACTCGTTCTCCAACTTCTACTGGAAGGGAGCTACAACCCCCTAGCTCTTGTACTAGCCGATATGTTTACTAGTACGTAGGCGCCGACCTACAGAAGGCTACAACCTTCTTTCTTTTTCTAGGGACCACGTTTCATAAATTTTCATACTGGATACTCCTGGAACACAACACCATAATCTGAAGGCCACGTTTCATCCAATTTTCATATTGGACCCATCAACAACATTGAAGCTCAAAATCAATCACCACTGTAATACAACCATCAAATACATTTGCATCAACTAATCACTGAAACTCAATCATCACTTTCTGAATCAACCACAGCTGAATCAATCAATCCATGAATCTCTGACACAACTGAATCAAACACTTACTGAACCTCTGACACAACTGAATCAAGCATTCATTCAAACTTAATCAAATTCAATCAATCAGCTGGAACAAACAGATCACTATAACCAGTACATAGATCTGAACCCAGAACACTGCATCATCATTCAAAACCAGTTGTAACCTCAAAACCATGCATCAGAGTGTATACGCAACTTGGAAGAGCCGAACTAGCGTGTATACGCAACTTCATCAAAGCGAACCAGCGTATAGATCTGCAAATACTTACTTATAACTTCGCTGCACTTCCCGACTTCAGACATACCCAAATCATCACATATAAAGGATAATACATGTGTTAGCAACCAAATTTAGCCCATCATATCACATAATGATAAGTCATTATGATCTTGATCCATCATCCATCATCACTGAAGTAAATCACAATCAATTTGAACACTGTTACCAGAATGCAATCACCAAAACATAAAGCAAAACCCAAAACTCTGCATCAACCAGAACCAACTGTAACTTCAAAACATCATAGTTCATAAGGTATATGCTACTTCGACGTGTCGAACCTACATGTATACGCGCTTTTACCAAAGTCAACCAGCATATACATCTGTAAATATTCATTCATAATTTTGCAACCATTCCAGACTTTAGTTATACCCAGATCATAACATTTACAGAGTAATACATGCGTCAGTGTTCAGATCTAGATTATACATGATCAAACCTTATAAAGATCGTTCATTTCAAGCCTTAAGATCTCGATCCATCATTAGATCTTATCCTCCATCAACTGCTAAGGTTCCTCCTTGGTTCAGATCAAGCAGAGCATCATAAACCCATAGCCTGCATACTGGATCTCACACTTTATCAAATATTCAATGCTTGTCTACCTTGGCCTAATGATCTTCTCCTCCTTATATAGTTTTAGGCCTTTCTCAATACCATGGACCAAAACCACTTAGGACCAATACCTTGGATCAAATACCTAGGGTCAATACCTCAGACCAAATACCATGGACCAATACCATGGACCAAATACTTCGGACCAAAAACTTAGTTTTCCAAGGTATACGCACTTTTCCTTCTGTGAGAGTGCGTGTGTACGTTATACGCTCCTTTTGTTCTGTTAACTTGCATGTATACGCAGCTTGGTCAAGGTGAACCTGCGTATACCTCTCTTTCTTCATTCTTTGTAGTCTGAACTGTAATTCTTTGTTGTTGTCATGCTGTACTTGTGATCTTTCATCTAAGTAAGTTTCTTTTTGAACTGATTCCTTGAAATTGTCCTGCATTTCATCACATCTGTAAACATTGTTGTTATGCATTCTGTTATATCTGATATCTCTTCTGTAGATTCATCTAGTTACCATATACAAGTGAGTTGTTCTGCTACAGGTGGGTTACCATCAAGTACAACACATGCATCATAATTCCAACAATCTCCCCCTTTGGACTTGATGGCAACCATGTTGGTGTTGATTACTGCAAGTTGTAGAAACTGTTCGAGATAATAAGCAACACCAAAATACTCTCCCCCTTTGACATCAAGGGCAAAGGGCTGACAAAAAAAAAGACTTCCATATCTGAACAGCTGAATATAAACATTGATCATGGTCCCCCTAAGCACATGCTGAATTTTCTGATTAAACTCCTCCTTTGTACATGCTGAGATGCACTATATCATCCATGCTCCCCCTGAGCACATGCAGAGTCTGCAAATATTTTCCAAAAGAATAACATGACTCTATCACTCGACTAAGTGACTTTGACCTTCTTATCACCAAAGACTCATACATATATCAATCTCCCAACCAAGTGGGGACATACTAAAATTGACTCATCCACCCAACCAAGTGGGGACATACTAAAATTGACTCATCCACCCAACCAAGTGGGGATATACCAATTGTTTATGACAGAAATATAATTACATCATCCATCCCATGCAAAGTGAGGATACAAATTACATCATATGACCAAAAAGGACTCATCAAGAGACAAATTATTACATCATGGGTCTTTATATGACCTTTACATCGAATGATATACATGACAGAGACCAAATATCTAAACAAGACCATGATAGTCATCAGCAACTATCATACACCATGTATGATTTGCACCATAAGCATCTGTCAACAGCATCCAGACCTGTAACCTGTATATGTCCATCATTAGTTCCCAAGATATGACAATGTAAATATCATCAACCTGTGACAAAGTATGTCTGCATATATCAACTCATCCTCTTGATCTCATCTTGCTTCGTTTCCTTAGTAGAAAGAGCCTTATCATAACCTTCCATGAATCAATTAAGCATATGTCATATCTCCAAGTGGTAGCACAAAATCATTCACATCATATCATATGTATGTGAAAACACCATAGACATCATCTATGATCATAACACCATTATGCATGATCTTTCCACAAGAGCCTTCACTATATCATCACTAGGGAACATCCCACATCTGATAAGCATCAACATATGTGAGTATCAACCTATCATCATAAGGTAAGAACTCATCATCATTATGTGTCTAGGTAAGCCATGTCTTCGAATATCCATGTCTTCAAATAGCTATGTCTTCATGTGACCTGCAATAACACCATTCTCTTGGCCAACCAACAACATTTATCAATATGCAACTTAAGTAATCATCCATGTATCCAGCACACTATATATCCATCAAAGAGATAGCGATATGTATCTAGCAAACCATGAGCTCATGGTCATTTGTCAAGATTTCTTGATATCATCAACAGCAACAATCCTCAACCATGTGAGAGCCAAGAACTATAGGAATCCTGCATCATAACTACACCCTATGAACTTTATGCATCTTTGAGGGCATGATGACAGCAGCATAAAGGAAATGAGTGCCTCATCATCAAATAATGAAGTTGTGTACTCAAGCTTTGTACTTCTCCTTGTCCTTGTGAAGATTACCATGTAAGCAACATATATGTACTGTATACATCATCAAAAAGTCATCCACAATCATCCATAAATCTGATCTGAATAACAACTATGTAACCCAAATTAATACAAGTATCATCTGAGATTTCATCATGGGAAACTCATAACCATCGCATAGCAAGATGTATCAGTTAGCCATATAAGCATTATCATCATTGATTAGGTACCAAAGACTTCTAAACATAATGCCAACAATGCTTTATTAGAAGCATAGCATGTTCTCCCCCTAAACCTGTTCCATCTTTTCACTGTCAGATCTCATCATTGCATATGTCAGTAAGAAGTATCATCATCAATCAGATATACATCAAGTTATCAACAACTTGTGAAGATCAAAAACACTTCTAAATAACATCCACAGACTATAGTCATCTATCGACAGAAAAGATAACTGATAATTGTTTGAATCATATCAAATTAGTTTTTCTGAGTCTGTCCCATTGCATTTTTCTCAAACCACATATACACGATTGTGCATCTTTGAACTCATGTATATACGCGACTTGTCTTCATGAAACTTGCATATGAGATTTAGAACATTGAAGTTTCACACTTTCAGCTCCCCCTGAGTCTGTTATGTCTATACACTGTGCCATGCCACATTTTTCTGACTGTACTTCCTTCTTCTTCCATATCTTCGAGTGTGATGATGTTTTCTCATTTTGGTATGGTGCCCAAAATTTCCCCCTGCATTCCTTTGCTATATGTCCAAACTTGTTAAATGCATAACATCTTACATGTTTCATATTTCTTTTATAGCAGCCAATGGCTTTGTGACCAAACATATTGCAAAAAAACAATATCCCTTGAAGTACATAAACGTTGATGATCTTTTTGTGTGATAGTCTTGAACCATTCTACTTCCACATTGTGCTACTACATGTCCAATATTATGACATATAAAACATTCAACATTATTCATTTGAGCAAATAACCGACTATCACTTCCATATTTAGGAGTAAAGGGTTTTCTTTAAAGAATTTCTTTCCTTGGTTGTTGATGGAGTTGACCTCTAATCTCCTTGTTGAGCATTTCAGGTTTTACATTAGAGTTCCTTGCCTTAACTTGTGAGCTAGATTCACCTTCAACAGATTCATGGAAACCAAGACAAGATTTGATGGCATGAGACCTTTGACTACTAAGAATATCATCCAAAATCTTAGTACTATCTTGAAATCGTAAAAGCTTATCCTTTTCTTCTAATTTACTTTTTAGTATATTTACCTCAACCTGATATTGCTCTTCCTTTTCAAGATACTGCTTCTTCATGATTTCTTCAGCTTTTCTTCCTTCTTCCACTTTTTGCCTTAATTCGGGAACTTCGTTTTCTTGTTCTTCAAGAGCTTGGAGTAGTTCTTCATTCTACTTATTTGATTTTTCAAGATCTTCTTTTAGAGAGAGGATCTTAGCTTCAAGACATTCATAGTAACTGGATCTATCTTTGAGTTTCTTGATTGTTGTGCTCTTTTTATTTACTTCATTTCTTAATGATGTCACTTCATCCTGCGGCTTTTGACATTGATCTTCCTTTTCCTTGTTTCCTTCCTCTAGTTGAGCTTTTAGATTGGTAGCTTCTTCTTTGAAGGCATATTCCCTTTTGTCCAATAGATCTTGTTGATCTCTAATTTTGTCTGTAAGCCTTTTAAATTATGCCCTCTATGTGATATCTTTCTTCCTCACCCATAAGAGCAAATTCAGTTGTTTCGCTATCACTTTCATCATCTTCAAATGGATGGAGAAATGTATCACCAGAGTATAACAAATTCATACCTGATAGTTCTTCCGCTTGTTCATCTTCATTTTGAGGTGATTTTGAATCTGAATAGTTGCTTCCACATAATCCCCAATCAATTCTCCCACTGTCATAGATCCTTGGAGATGTCTTCTTCTTCTGAGGCGCTTTCTTCTTTAGCTTCTTTCCCATTGTTTTATGGATCTCCTTCAAGCGATCAAGGTTCTACCAAAGGACTTGCTCTGATACCAATTGTTGGAAATAATACTGGGGGGGGTGAATCAGTATTAGTCAAGTCAATAATCTTTTTCTTTTCATACTCAAATTTATATACGCTACTTCCATGTGGGTAACCCACGTGTACACGTAACTGTGTTTAAGGAAACAAACGAATATCCAACAAACTAATGATTCAGTTAATTCATCATATGTTGATCTTTAATCTATGCATCAGTACTTTATTAAATATTAAACAGTAACCATATGCAATTAATAACAGAGTGAACCATCACACATAAGCAACACACATGAACACCAAGATTTAAGGTGGAAACCCAATGTGGGTGAAAACCACCTACTACTGCCATCTTTGTCTTCTTTTAATAATAAGAAAATATGTTTACAACATTGTACTGGTGCAGACTCGTACCAGTACGCAGGCTTCTACCTGCAGAAGGCTACATCCTTCTCTCATTCTACAGCTTCTACTGGAAGGGAGCTACAACCCCCTAGCTCTTGTACTAGCCGATATGTTTACTAGTACGTAGGCGCCGACCTACAGAAGGCTGCCGCTGCAACCTTCTTTCTTCCTCCAGGAACCACATTTCATAAATTTTCATACTGGATACTCCTGGAACACAACACCATAATCTGAAGGCCACGTTTCATTCAATTTTCATACTGGATCCATCAACAACATTGAAGCTCAAAATCAATCACCACTGTAATACAACCATCAAATACATCTACATCAACTAATCACTGAAACTCAATCATCACTTTCTGAATCAACCACAGTTGAATCAAACAATCCATGAATCTCTGACACAACTAAATCAAAAACTTACTAAACCTCTGACACAAAGGAATCAAGCATTCATTCAAATTTAATCAAATTCAATCAATCAACTGGAACAAACAGATCACTGTAACCAGTACACAAATCTGAACCCAGAACACTACATCATCATTCAGAACCAATTGTAACCTCAAAACCATGCATCAGAGTGTATACGCAACTTGGAAGAGTCGAACCAGCGTGTATATGCAACTTCATCAAAGCGAACCAGTGTATAGATCTGCAAATACTTACTTATAACTTCGCTGCACTTCCCGACTTCAGACATACCCAGATCATCACATATAAAGGATAATACATGTGTTAGCAACCAGATTTAGCCCATCAAATCACATAATGATAAGTCATTATGATCCTGATCCATCATCCATCATCACTGAAGTAAATCACAATCAATCTAAACACTGTTACTAGAATGCAGTCACCAAAACATAAAGCAAAACCTAGAACTCTGCATCAACAACCAGAACCAACTGTAACTTCAAAACATCATAGTTCATAAGGTATACACTACTTCGATGTGTCAAACCTGCGTGTATACGCGCTTTTTCCAAAGTCAACCAGCATATACATCTGTAAATATTCATTCATAATTTTGCAAGCATTCCAGACTTCAGTTATACCCACATCATAACGTTTACAGAGTAATACAAGCGTCAGTGTTCATATCTAGATTATACATGATCAAACCTTATAAAAATAGTTCATTTCAAGTCTTAAGATCCCGATCCATCATTAGATCTTATCCTCCATCAACCGCTAATGTTCCTCCTTGGTTCAGATCAAGCAGAGCATCATAAACCCATAGTCTGCATACTGGATCTCACACTTTATCAAATATTCAATGCTTGTCTGCCTTGGCCTAATGATCTTCTCCTCCTTATATAGTTTTAGGCCTTTCTCAATACCATGGACCAAAACCACTTAGGACCAATACCTTGGATCAAATACCTAGGGTCAATACCTCAGACCAAATACCATGGACCAAAAACTTAGTTTTCCAAGGTATACGCGCTTTTCCTTCTGTGAGAGTGCGTGTGTACGTTATACGCTCCTTTTGTTCTGTTAACCTGTGTGTATACGCAGCTTGGTCAAGATGAACCTGCGTATACCTCTTTTTCTTCATTATTTGTAGTCTGAACTGTAATTCTTTGTTGTTGTCATGTTGTATTTGTGATCTTTCATCTGAGTAAGTTGCTTTCTGAACTGATTCCTTGAAATTGTCCTGCATTTCATCACATCTATAAACACTGTTGTTATGCATTCTGTCACATCTAATATCTCTTCTGTAGATTCATCTAGTTACCATATACAAGTGAATTGTTCTGCTACAAGTGGGTTGACATCAAGTACAACACATGCATCATAATGCCAACAATGTGCCCCAACCTCTCCACCAATTTCGAGGCTAGAGCACATCCGATTCTACCCCAAATCAACACAAACTTAGTCTTGATTTCTACAAAAGTATTCACAAGCATCTATATTTAATGAAAAGCAAGTTCATCTAATTTATAAAGTTGTCCTATTGTGACAGTTCATTCAAAGTGGAATGCTGTCTCTGCTCTTTGATTTAGTTTTAGGGCTTTCCATTAGAAAGATTTAATCTAGAATTATTTTGCTAAATTTCATCGTTTCACATTTCTCCATCATCCATTTGACACCAGTCATCTTTAAAAATCTGAATTCAAAGTTTTATACTGGATACTACCCTAAAACTAGAACATACTAGTTTCAAAATGAGAAGAGTACTGATAACAGGAATGGTTTTCCTAAGTGGTCATTTGACCTCTTTTGGGAGGTTTTCTAAAGGACAATTTCAAGTGATAACAGACACCTCCCTAGTTGTGGTGAAGGTGGTCAGTCCCCTCAGTTGAACTAATGGATTTCACATCACCAAATGCAACTACATTTTCGAAACCTGCCAAACATATTGGAGCCTAATGCTTCACCCATTGAGAGGAACTCATGGGGATTGGTTGATGCCATACTTGAATATGGTTTTAAATCATTAATTTCTTATATTTACACTTGGGATGCAACCCACACCTAGGACCAACTGATGTTGTCAGTATTTTTGACAGTTAAGCATCTAATTTTGATAACAAACAGTGAAGTTACCCTTCAAGAATTAATTTATGGGAATTAATAATCCAAATTTATTGAGCACAAAAAATAGATAATTCCATTGTTGGTAAGCCAAAACGTGGTACATATAAGTTCCTATGTTGTGAATCTACCAACTCATCTTTTATAGCTTCTCATCATATTAAATATTCCATGTCTTAGATTATTGCATAAAGCCAAATAAGATCTATTCCATTTCAACAAATTCAGGTTTACATACATAAGAGTTCCGAATACTGAAAGAAAATGATGCATCTCCTCATCCATTGGTGCACCAAATGCAATAACTAGCAGGAACATAGAACTTGCCTGCATGAAAAGTATACCAGTATTTTAGCATTTGCAGAACAGTTGCTATTTCTTTATATCGTGTTATCATTATTATCTACAAATCTCTCATTAAAAAGGCACTTCATAAGGTTACAAAATAGGCACTTGACATTAAAAGTCAACATATTGGAACATAAACAATCTTAATTACTGGGAAACAATTGCTGTAAGAAATATTTGCAGTCTGCTCTGCTATCATAACATTCACACAATGGGACAGAACAAAAAGTGTCCTGCTGCATTGTAGACAACCGTAGATGCTATGAAATGGTTAACCCCACCTTACCATAGAGACAGGCAGAGTACGTATCAGAGAAATGTCTATGATAGTGTGTAATATCCCCACTAATTAATTTTATTGAGTGAGTTCCAATTTTTTGCAATTTTGTTGATGGGGAGAAATTTTGTGCATAAAACTTAGGAAAAGTGGATGAGGAAGCACCAATTTAATTTTTGCGAGAATGAGGCTCCAAAATATTAGGAAGAAGGAGAAATTAATTGGATAGTGAAATGTGGGGGCCATCTCAAGGAGGGAATTCAAACTCCCTTGAGGAAATTCGATGTGGAGGGAAGAGAGAAGGAAGGGAGGTCGAATTGTGGAGCCCAAAAGGAGAACCTTTATCTGATGTCTGAGTAGCTCCTAAACCGCTGTCCATATAGATCCTAATCCGCTTTCATAATGGAGACTCTAGCCACTATATTGAGAAGAGTTCTATATGTTGTCTAGTGGAAGGTCATGAAGCCCTAGCAGCAGTGAGGAGATCTGAAAGGAAGATGTATTACGCTGTCAATCTAGAGACCTAATTGGAAGCCCTCATCTAGCTCCTATTTGCCATCATGAAAAAGGTCTTATACGCAGCTCTATTAGCCGCAATAGAAGAGGCCCTAATCAGCGGCATACAAAGACCTAAGACGCAGCAAGAAGAAGTGGTCTTATGCCGCAGCTAAAGGAAGTATTTCATCAGCGTTAAAGTCACGTTGTAGGTGACAGCATGACACATTTGAGATCTGTTCTGGGCATACTGTGCAGCAATAAGGCTGATTGGTAGACATTGTTCTTCAAGGGTAATAGCTGGGTACTGTATGATAACCTTGCTTGCTGCTGGGCTAGGCCGCAGGCCATAGCCAGCAGCATATTGTGTTAAGGGTTGCACAAGGATAAGGACTGAAGGTTGATGTGACTGCTTGTGTGGTCAGCATGTTAGACAGCTTGGTTAGATGCAGCATGGTATTAGAGACAGCAGTGAAGTGCAGCATAGTAGTCATTGAGTGCAGATCAGTGATGAGTGCAGCATTGAGTGCAAATCTGTGATGAGAGCAGCTCAGTGATTGGAGCAGCACAATGACAGGAGCAGCAGCATGAAGTGCCTAGCATGGGCATTAGGTCCAGCACTGTGATGATGAGTGCAGCATGGTGCTACACGGTGAAGTGCAACATATGGACAAGATGCAACACAATGATTTGAGAGAGTCACCTTGGAGAATCAATTGAAGCAGCATGTCTTCAACTGATCTCATGTAGAGATGATCTATTCTCTTATCTTGAAAGTCGAAGTGTTGACTTCTGTTGTAAATGTACTATATCTCTCTCTCTCTGTGCTGAACTATTGAAGAACATATAAGAAGTATTGATCAAGGGTTTCCCACATTGGGGTTTGTCCCTGGCTAGCGCTACATTTTGTGTCCTCTTGTCTTGGCTTGCCTTCTGCGATTTATATTTATGTTCTATCTGCAGCTTATTTTAATGCTGATGTGATTGCTAATTTGGAAAAAATATTGAGCTAACTGTGAAAATTGAAATAAATTGTTCTAGCATAGAACATACCTAAAATTAACAAAAATTTATTGCGAAAATGCCACAATGACCTGTTTGGAGTAGCGAAACCCTAGAATCCAAAGCTCTGATACCAAATGTTATGAAACCAGCGCACAAAAAGATAAAAAAGATAGATCAATGACTTCAAAATAAACCTCTTCGAGGGGGAAACCTCCTTTACATTACACAAATGAACAATTCTTGGATGATACAAATGACAAGACCTCCTTTCAATATATAGGAATCTAAGGGGTCCCAATACAATCAGAGCCTATATAACAATAACATTGTAGGGGCACAACAATAAGCACAACATGGGGACTATATGAGCACAATAATACAATAAGGGGGTTGCAGTAATAACAATAAGGGGTTACACTAGTAGTATAGGGACCTAACAAACACGTACCTTTCCCTTGATGAATGCCACCTTGAATCCTTTGTCCTCTATGGTTGAAATGGATAGTAGGTTCTTCTTGAGATCAGGTACATATAGTACTTCTCGCAAACGAATAGTGATACCTTGATTCAATTGAAGGGTAACATCCCCTACTCCCTTGTTGGGCGCGGGATCTCCCCAAGGCAAGTTTTGGGGCTCAAAGCCCAAGTTTTGACCAAGTCCGATGTAAAGACTCTGCGATTTGTGGGCGCAGAGCGCGAAGTTGGAATTAAGTCATAGGGTTGTCCGCCTTACTTTTGTAATGTAATCTCAGCTTGAGAGTTCTACCCATGGTTCACAGACCATGGGATTGTATAAATAGAGCAAGGCTCTAAGTGTAAGAAACATTTACGAAATCGAAAATAGAAGATCTAATGAGGAAGCATTGAGTCTAAAGTGTAAAGTCATGTCTTTGAGTCGTAGAGTAGGAGAAGATTCTGCAGCTGAGTGCATAGAGGCCTAGTAATCCGCAGCTGAGTGCGCAGACCCCTGCAGCTGAGTGCGCAGGGAAGGTTGAGTTTGTAACCAGTTGAAGCATTAATAAAGAGAAGTTTTACATTATTTCTGTGTATCTTTTCCTATTTTATGCATTGAAGTATATTGGGTATGAATTGCAAGTTTACTGTTTATTTGTTGTGCAAACTTATATGAATGTGTTGAATAAGTGAATATAAGATAAAGTATTTGTTTACGCGAAGATAACTAACTGTTATAAGAAGATAAGTAAGATCCGTAGTGTAACTTGGGGAAATAGCGCAAATCGCTACTTTAGCAACGCGAAAGCTCCTCGGCCCTTGGTTAGGATTGCGCGAAGGCGAATATAACAGGGCGCGAAGGCCTCACAGGTCAGGAAAGTGCGCAAAGTGACCTACGCGAAGGTATTCACAGTTGGACTAAATCGACCCCTCAGACATCTCAAGGGTGTGGAAACTTGGTTCTAGCATCCCCCCATATTGCTTCGAGTGAGATCTCAGTCTGCGCTTAGCGGACTGTTGCCGAAAGGGCCAGTAGTACAGGGATTTGTTTGGCTAAATAACTCCAAACCTGGGTCAGGCCCCATCAAACCGACATCCCTTCACAGGATAGGTGGCATCGTCTCCAAGATGATTTACAACTTTGTCTCCTTTTCTATCAGATTAGAGAGGGCATGCTTGTATTTGGTGAAGTGCCTTGAGGTACCACTATCAATCAGCCAATTTCCCAAAGTGTCCGGAGGAGAGGCAATGGAGAGGGTCGATATAAGATAGTACTCTTTTGCCTTATTTTTAATAGCATTTGATTCTTCATACTTGGAGTTCTTTGATTTCTCGGAGGGTCAACCATTTCCTTGATGTCCTGCATTCCTTTTTCCTTTGCCATTGGACCTACCATTCCTTTGATCATTATTGTTGAAGTTGCTCCTAGAATGATTGTGATCATCATCATGCGATGTGTCCCTTCTATTTGGACACTCCCTTGCATAATGGCCAAACTTATTGCAAACAAAGAACCTGCCCTTCCATCCTCCCTTAGATCCAGGCTTTCCATGGAAATGACCTTTAGACCCTCCATTATTTCTCCTTTTGGCATGAGCGGAGAATGCAGTGGGGTTGCTTCTATTAGAAGGCATTTCTTACTCCACCATTCTTGTTTCTTCTTGGATGCATCTCGACATCAATTCTTCAAACCCTGGAATTCGATCATTGTTGAGGACAGTGGTTCTAAATACATACCACTCAAGTGGGAGTCCTCCAAGGGTGGCGAGAGTAAGTTCCCTGTTAGGAATGACTTCTGCAATTGAGAGTAGATCATTCTTGATCTCAGTAATCCTCAAGAAATAGGATTGAATATCCTCGTCCTTTCCCTTCTTAATATCCTTTAACTTATTCTTGACAAATAGAATTTGATTAGCATTACTAACCTTGAATATGTCAACCAACCTGTTGTAGATCTCCTTGGAGGTCTTCAATTCGGAGATGTAAGCCACCAGATACTTGTTAATGGAATCCTTGATAATCTTCTTTGCTTTGACTTCAGCCCTATTGTACTTGGTCTTCGCAGCAGTTACTGCATTTGAAGGAGGTTCAGGGATTTTACCCTGCACATAGTCCATCACTTCTTTTTCTTTCAAGGTCAAATCAGGAGACATCTTCCATCCATGATAGTCAGATTTATCATGAAGCTTGTCTTCAGCTAGGAAGTAGGATGAGGAACCCATTGAACCTTTTGTCTTTGTCCAACTGTCTTTGGTGATTACTCTTTCACTCTTGCTTGGGTTTTGTCTTCACCTCAGCTCTGAGTCCATGTTAATTTTAGGCAACAATGGTATGCTCTATGCTTTAGAGCAATTTTACTTCAATTTCTTTATTAGCCCAGTATCAATATTCAGATTAGCAATCACATCAACATGATAGTAAAATGCAGATAGAACATAAACATAAACAGTAGAAGACAAGCCAAGACAAGAGAACACAAGATGCGGCACTAGCTAGGGACAAACCCCAATGTGGGAAAACCCTTGATCAAATCTTCTTTTAGTCTTCAATAGTTCAGTAGAGAGAGATAGTACAATTTACAAATCTGATAATTTATAACAGCAGCAAAAGAGCCCTAACCAGAAAAGTCAATGTTGGTCAACAGGGTAGATTTGACCCTCAGCAAATTGGTCAACTTCAGCCTCCAAATAGCAAGATAAAACAGCCCTCAAACCAGTCAAATTCAGCCCAGTCAAAGTCTGGTCAAACAACCCACCTGCGGTCAACCCTAGCTACAGTCAACATTTATCCTCGATTTTGGTGCCCATAAATGCGGCCTGCCCAAACAGAGATAGCCCTCACAAAAGCGCAGTCAAAGGAGGTCAATGCTTGGTCAAACTCTCCAGAAATTCGGTCTCCTAAAATTCCGGCCTCCAGAAATTTCGCTCTCCTTAAATTTCAGACGTGTGGAGAGAGAGAAGCCCAGAAATCCATACCCAATCAATGAGGAGAGAGAGAGAAAGAAGTGTGAAGATGAGTGTGTCCAAATGAGGCTAAGTCATGTTCTATTTATATGCAACATTGAAGATGAATAGATGTACTGTTGAGCTTCTAAGCCTACATAAGTTTGTTGGCCGACCTTGATAATTTGACCATAATTAGAATAAATTCATAACTTCATTTGTACATGTCAGAATCGGATGATCTTTAAATCAATCCTATACCTCTCGGAGAGAGGAATCGAAGAAAAATATCAGTTGTCATAAATAAGATGACACATGTGGAGTTTGGCACTAGTTGCCAATTTTAACAAACATGTGCTCCAAATGAATCGAGTTGCTCCAATATATAGGCTTATGGTGACGTCTAATTACCCTGTTTGAGGCCGACTTGATCTCCTTTAGGTTGAATTGGTGTGGAGGTGACAAATAACTTATTTGACTCAATAATAAATCTTTTTAATTCAAAAGCCCAAGAAAGGTCTCTTTTAATGCACAATGGCTCTAATGACTCAATATAAATCCTAGACGTCCTTAATGGGGACTTTGACCCAAGCATGAAACCCATGCTTTAATAAGTCATATTAATAATAATAATAATAGTTATTTAAAAAAAAATTGATTCAAAAGCCCAAGAAAGGTATCTT
The DNA here is from genome assembly GCA_031772625.1 of Pinus tabuliformis. Classification (NCBI taxonomy): domain Eukaryota; kingdom Viridiplantae; phylum Streptophyta; class Pinopsida; order Pinales; family Pinaceae; genus Pinus; species Pinus tabuliformis. The sequence continues at coordinate 1,660,285,926 of CM062818.1, read as the reverse complement.
TTAATGGACAATGGCTCTAATGACTCAATATAAATCCTAGAAGTCCTTAATGGGGACTTTGACCCAAAACATGATGACCCAAGCATGAAATCCATGTTTTAATAAGTCATATTAATAATAATAATAAAAATAAAAATAAAAATAAAATAAAAAACTTTCTTTTGATAAATACATTTCATTATGACTCAAATACAATTTATGAAGACCGAAACTAGTTACATTCTTCAACACTCCCTCTTAACTAGGGAGGTATTCATACATACATATACAAGTACATGGAAGATCTCAAAACATATGAAGAGTTTAGGCACTTACTATGCCACGGACTAGATTCTTGACCATGGAAATTTATCTGGGTGGAACTAATATAGAATAAAGCTTTCAGGTTCTCTAGATACCATTAGGCTTACTTGCTAACCATCAACCCAGAGAACTAGGTGCATAATGCAAGGTCAGAGCTCTAAGACCAATGCCACCCTCCCTACTACTTCGGGAACTAGACATCAACACATATGTCAGCCAGATGTCCTCCCAAGCATTTTACACACACAATGCCACAACACATCAACCCTCTCCCAATCAAACGGATCAGTAACAACAAGCATGCTTTCAAAACTTCGAGAGATTTGTTTTTGCAAACCAATGTTTTAAAAACTGGAACTGTTGACCAGACCGGTCCACCTAATGAACCGGGTTTCGAATTGGAACCGGTCGAACTGGGACTGGTTAGGTCTAAATGAACTGGTTTTAAAAAAAATACATTAAATAATTAATTTTAATGAAAAAAACTATTTTTAAGATTTAATACCATGATTCCAACCCAATAGAAACAAAAAATGCAAGGTTTGCTCATCTAGATACCATGTAAAGTTGAATATATCAAAATGGTATCGAGTGCAATACATATCCGCAACAAAATACATAATCAATGGGGCTCTAAATGGTCTCTAGAGTCTGAAAACAATGCCCTAAGCTATGGGGTCACTAACCTACTACAAATCTACATATTAGTGATCAACAACATGATCACTCCTCAACATGATCAAACTCATCACCACTACTAGACAAAAGATCATCAACATGAGCTACATAAATAATATGGCTCGGAGTTTGAGGACTCCTAAAACTGCTCTACAACTTTAGTAGTAGTAGCAAAATTAGACATCAAAACTACAAATCACTGATCAACATGGTCACTCATGAAACTCATCATTGATTCAACGCTACTTGAAATACATAAACATCATCAACAAGAGACACATAAACATCATCTAGCTCAAAGTCGAAAAGGTTTAACATGCCTAACCAATGATTTTGGTTTGAGTGAAGGGTTCATCTCCTCAACCTTATAATGTGGTAGAAAAAGATTGGCATGCCTAACCAATTGTTTTCCTTTGAGTGAAGGGTGCATTCTTGTTAAGGACATGGTAGAGGAGTTCAACAATCAATACCACCAACATCAACAAAGTTCAACAATCAATGCCACCAACATCAAGGTTCTTGAAGGGCTTCATGCTCTTGATCAAATGCCAATATCATACCCTCACGCATGACAGAATCAAATGGAAACATTGCAAACCCCCAAACCATGAAATCCTGAAAACCATTAATTTTGCTGAATTTTGAGTGAAATCCAAAATTCTAGTTTCTCCATACGAAATTCAATGAGGTCGAAATCACTCTCAAACATCCCGAGTCATTTCATTGTAATGTTAAAAATTTAAGTGAAAGGATGAAAATGAAAATTAAAGGAAATGTCACTTTTACTTTAAGAATTTAACATTACCATTAATTGCCAACATTGCTAGGGTTGAGATGTGTCAGGAAAATGAGAGGGTAGGCATGTTTTTCTTGGAGGGACTATTTTTGGAGGAAAACAACCCCAAATTTCCCTCAAAACAACTTCAAAACTCACAAAAATGCATTATGTGGGGTTTATGGTTGCCTTGGCAATAAACCGATTGGTTTATGATGGAACCGGCCGGTTTGACCATAAACCGCCCAGTTCCATCCTAAACCAACCGGTTAGGACCGGTTTTTCTAATTTTTTGGCGAAGGGAAGGGTCAAACCGTGTTTTTTGTTGGTTTGACCCGGTGGGCTAGTGAACCAGCCGGTTTGACCGATTACCGGTTCAAACCAACCGGTTTTTAAAACACTGGTGCAAACACAACCCCAATCAGTGACAATCTTTCAAATACTCATAAGTAAACTATTAATTTTAGGTATGTTCTATGCTAGAGCAATTTATTTCAATTTCTTTTCCACATTAGCAATCACATCAGCATAAAGTAAATTGCAGATAGAACATAATATAAATCGCAAAAGACAAGCCAAGACAAGAGGACACAAGATGTGGCGCTAGCCAGGGACAAACCCCAATGTGGGGAAACCTTGATCAATTCTTCTTTTATGTTCTTAAAAGTTCAGCAGAGAAAGTGAGAGAGATAGTACATTTACAATAGAAGTCAATCACTTTGACTTTTGATATCGGCATGAGATCAGTTGAAGACATATTGCTTCAATTGATTCTCTAAGGTGACTCGTTCACCTATCATAGTGCTACATCTCGTCTATTTGTTGCACATTACCATGTGACACCTCGTTGTACTGTCACATGTGTTGAACCTTGATGACTGAGTTGCTCTCATCTTCATGCTGCATCTTCCATGGTCTTATTCATCATCAAGCTGCCCATGCTCATTATCTCATTCATCATTATGCTGCCCATGCTCATATCATCATGCATCATTATGCTGCCCATGATTTCATACATCATGCTGCCTTCCTTCGAAGACACATGCTCCGGCTATTTCGGCAGTTCCCGGTAGTTCCGGCTTTTCTGGCAGTTTCGGCTTTTCTGGCAGTTCCGACAATTCGAGCATTTCTGGTTGTTCCAGCTTTTCTGGTATTTCTGGCTTTTCCGACGTTTCCAGCTTTTCCGACAGTTCCGGCTTTTCTGGCAGTTCCAACTTTTCCGACAGTTCCGGCTTTTCCAGCTTTTCCGGCTTTTCTAGCTTTTCCGGCTTTTCTGGCAGTTCCGGATTTTCCGGCAGTTCCGACTTTTCTGGCTATTCCGGCTTTTCCTGCAGTTCCGGCTTTTTCGGCTTTTCCGGCTATTCCGGCTTTTCCGGCAGTTCCGACTTTTTCGGCTTTTCCGACTTTTCCGGCAATTCCGACTTTTCCGGCTTTTCCTTAAGATCTCTCCTCCTACTAAAACCTAAAGACAAGTAGAGAGAGGAAGAGATCCAAGTGTGTGTAGAAATGACTTGAAGTCCTCTTCTATTTATACTAAAATGTAGAGGTTGAATAGACATAGTTGTTGGGCTTCTGCCTACATAAGTTGTTGGCCGACTTAACAATTTGTCCATAACATAAATAAATTCATAACTTCATAAATACTTATCGGAATTGGATGATCTTTAGATCAATCCTACACTTCTCAATGAGAGGGATCCAATAAAAATATCAGCTGCCATAAACAATATGACCCACATGGAGTTTGGCCCTAGTTGCCAATTTTAACATTCCCTGCCCCAGAAAATTAAAATCTTGATCAACTCGATGTGTTCTCTAAATGACCCTCAAGCCTCCTCTTATACTTTTCTCATTGACAATTCAACAGCCGAGATTAAGTCCCTAATCAATGACTAAGATTAAATCTGGCTTGATCCATGACTTTTGGACCCTTCTAACACAGTTTTATATTAATTCACATTAATATTTTATTTTCCCTAAGTTTAGACTTAGGGACTCCATTAAAAATATTAATTATTTTAATATCTCCCAAACTGTTTAGAATCTGCCCAAACCATTTTTGGGTATTGGAGATCTCATGTGCTTTAGCCTCTTCACCAATTTTCGTTGCTAGAGCACATCTGATGCTACTCCAAATCAACAGGAAGAATTTGCTATGTTTGCAGACATACTTTCAAGAGTGAGGTGGGGTGATTTGGTGTTGTAGCCCCGAAGAGCTACAGAGGTTGGGCAGGGTCCTGGAGGAGTTCACCTCATGGATCATTACCTGGCTACGGGGGCCCACAATATTCAATAGGAAGATGGATCAGTGGCAATTGACGCAGAGTGACAGTTGCAGACTAGTAGCAGTCAGAGACTTAGGAGCGTAGTGCAGTGTTGGCAACAATGCAGAGTGGCACAGTAGAAGAGTTAGCAGCAGCGTAGATTCTTCAGAGACAAAGCAAATTCTAGTAGCAATCAGAGACTCGTGACACAGATGCATCATACTGAACACAATTGATTCAGTATTTAGGATGCTTGTCAGTTGCAGTTGCAACAACAACAAATCAGAGGGAGTTGCAGTGTAGACGCAGAGTTGGCAGCAGTACAACAGTTTCAGCTGTAGCACAGATGCAGCATCAGAGTTGCGCAGTAGTTGGTGGGCAGCAGCAGCCAGACATCAGTAGCATGACAAGAAGTGATACAGAGACAGGGTGTTGTGGCAGGATGTGCAGCACTAGAGAGAACACAGTCCTCGCTAAGAGGGAGTGTTAGTTATGTAGCATCAGATGTGTTCTAGCAACGAAACATGGTGGAGAGGCTAGAATACATGTGATCTCCAAAACCCAAATATCGTTTCTGAAAATTCCACCTAGAGATTGCTTAGTTAGATTATTAGCCGATTTTTTAAATATTTCCTAAGTCTAAACTTAGGGAAAATGGTTAATTAATTTGAATTAATTAAGCCAAGGTGAGAATTCTCAAGAAACTCACACGAATCGATCCGGAAATGATCTGTCATCGATTAAGATTTAATATTGGTCGTTGGAAACCTAACAGAGAGAAATAAGGGATTGATGGGCACTTGGAGAATACACTAGAGAGACTTGAAGAATTCGATTTTCCAGAGTAGCAACAGTCAATTGCCAAAGAGTTCGAGCTTCAATGAGGAAGCAGAGGCAGTGAGGGGTAGAGACAGTGAGGTTGGAGGAAGATTTCCAGATCCAGTGCGTGCATTAGCAGAGAGGCGAAAGAGCCACAGTGAGGACGCAGAAGCAGTGAGGGGCAAAGTTAGTGAGGTTGGAGGAAGATTTCCAGATCCAATGCGTGCATTTGCAGAGAGGTAGAAGAGCCACAGTGAGGCTGACACAGGGACTGCGCAGTAGCCTCTAGAGGCAGTTCGATTTGCAGATTCGGAAGTCATTTCAGTGTTCTGGTGGTAGAAGAATTTTGCAGAGGCTGAGAGAAACATTTCCAGAGTCAGTGGCAAGCAGAGGCAACTCAGTGTGAGATCCAGGTCGTAGGGATTTGTGCCTGTGTAAAGCCCACGCAGAGGGTGACACAGGGTAAGACACAGAGGGTTTCAGAGGCCAGTCTTCAGTGCCGGATTTGCCTATGGGGTGAGGAAAATTCCTCACTAAATTTTTGCCAGTGTTTTTCTCTGCAGGATTGCTAGATTTGGCATCCAGATTATTGTATTCAAATTTCACTGCTGCATAATAATGAAACCCTCAGCTGTTGCATTGGTTTTCCCAAGTTGGGTTTTTCAGGGGACAATTGCCAAAAATCAGTGTTAATTTTTTATGTGTGTGTGTGCTAGTTTTTCTCAGATTCCAGCACTATTTTCTTCCGCAGTTTTATTTGTGAAAATCAGTGTGAGTTATTTGATATTTGCCGTAGCAGGCAGCGAATAAATTGCTAAATAAATTAACAATTAGAAAAATAATTTCCAATTGTTGTGATAGATTAAAATCTGCACAGTCAACAGGCCCTAAGGGACCCCCAAGCGAAAATCATTTATAGGTTTTTAACTTTTTATTGAGAGGTTTTTATCAAATGGTTTTTTCACAGTATGGTTTTCACATTTGGCAGTCTTATGGCACGTGGTTCTGTGGTCCATGGTAATGTAAATCCAGGCAAGGAACTACGGTATTCTAATTCAGGGTTAATAGATTAGGAGTTTTTGGATGTCATGAGGTCATATATATATATATATATATATATTGTAAAAAATGAAGTCTATTTCTCATAAAAATTAAAGGCACAGTGCTGAATGGCTAGCTAGTTTTCCCAGTTTGAGTTTCCAAAGTAAATCTCTATGTAATATGTGATTGTCATTATTTTACATTTCTGATTATTAAGAATCTGTGTATTCATTGCTTTACTGTTTAAGGTATAAAACTTACACAGATGGGAATCAAGTCTTCCCAAAATTATGAATCATTACCACTATGAAATGTTGTTTACAATTATAAACCCTAGCCACCTTAAGGTTAACCTTCAAGAACCAGCTTGATGCTGATGCAGTAAAGGATCAGAGTGACTGAGTAATCAACCTGTTTTACGGAAACATAATGAGAGAAGTATCTCTATTCACACAACAAAATATGATTGTCATCTATACATTCTGCCTACATTTACATTCACATCATAAAGAGATTTATATTCTAGCAATATATAGTTTTCTTAATTCTAACCATATCATCCATCAGTACTGTAAATTTTGGATATTTGGAAGACTCTTACCATTCCTATATAACTTCCTAAGAGGAGATTTCGCCTCCCTTGCTTATCCATCAAATAAAGAGCAACAATGGCCCCTGTCCAAAAATAATCCAACTAAGATAATGGCAATCTCAACAGTTTTCTAAGATCAGCTTAACAGATGACATTTTTAAATAAAGTTACCTGAAAAGTTGGCAATGCCCACAGCAAGACTTGCGGCTATAGTGTTGGTAATGCCAACATCACCAAACGTCAAGGAAGAAAAGTAAAGAACACCATTGATGCCAGCAAATTGTTGAAGGATAAAAAGGGTGCCCCCTATGGCAGGAGCTGCAATGATGACACATTTTGTTTTAATAATAATCCGAATATTCTATACGATGAAAATCTTAAGGATGGGAGCAATCAGTTCTAAAGTTACTATACCTTCAAGCAGTTCCAGTATCAGTGTTTTTTATTTTCGGAGATAGATATATGTATATATAGAGAGAGAGAGATAATTTTAAGATGGTGAAACTAATAGCTCAAACATACCTCCAAACGTATAAGTTGCCAATGCTCTTTCCATGACTTGGGAAGTTAACGGCACCCACGGTGTGTAGAAGATATTAAGGTACAAAATGATATTGCACTCCAAAATGTATAATATCTAAAATTGTTAAAAGTAGGTAAATTTTCCAATTCAGCATAAGTCATATCTAAAACTGTGCATCATATTTTATCCAGAACATTAAACTTATTACATTTATTGTAATTTGTTATGCCATTTATTGCTTTCACAACAGTAAAAGTATCAATAATCCCATAACTTACGTGACAGATGTACGATAACGCAGTCAACAAAGAATGGATAATTATATATATTCTTTATAGGAGAGAGAGTCCAAATACAAGTGTACACACAATATTTACAAATGCAAGATTATCTCTAAACATATGGAATTTAAAAGGGTAGTTGTTAGCAAGGAAATTCTATGCTAGAAATCTTTGATGTGTGAAACTCTGGAATCTAGGTGTTACAATATAGTTAGGTGTTAGCACCAGGATTTCCCACACTTGACACACAGCGTAAAAGAACTTAGACATAATCATGGAGGATACCACACAATGCACACCATACTTCTTTAGCAGTTTTGCAACTCAATACCTTAAGATAAACAGATTCGATAAGCCCACTGATAATAAGATCTTTAGCCTTTGCATCATATACCATATTTTTCTTACCTTGTTCATCCTGGGTCAGTGTGAAGCCTTTGTCAACGATTTCCCATACTTCGTATCCTTGCGCCAGCAAATGAACCTGCATTCTTCCACTCCAAAGTGCATAGTTATTTCCATTGAACAAAGGAACTCTATTCTTAGTATACTCCATGATCTCCTTCTAGTTGTTAGACTGCTATTGAAGGAACCAAGCTCTGATACCAATTTTTGGAAATACTAAGAGGGGGTGTGAATCAGTATTCCTTAGCAATTAGCACTTTTAAATCTTTTCAAAGCATTAGTTAATCTTCAATTATTATTAATGTTTATGCAGTAATAACAGTAAATAAAAGAACATAGTGGACACATGAATTTTAGGTGGAAAACCCCCTTCGGGTCAAAAACCACCGAACGTTTTTCTAACAAATTCTTTAATCTTCAGCCCCAACTGAAATGAATGCAACAACTTCCTAGCACTGGAAGGAAGCCCCAACGCCCTGGTTTCTTCAGTAGTCAACTGAATGGATGCCCCAACATCCTAGACCAACCTACCACCCTGAAGTGTTCACACGCTCCAACCTGTAGGCGACTTCATGCACCAGCCTAACACCTCCCTTCCACCCTATAATCACTGAAAAGAGACAATAGTGTGGATTCCCCTACCAGGGACAACGATCCACGATACAATATGATTTACAATGATTTTGACCGAACACCCAATGACACTATGACCTGCAACCCAACCATGACATCATCCCAACAGAGACTCCTATACCTCCCAATAATGCCTTTTCGACTCTAAGCAGATTGACTCTTTTGCAATAATGACTCTTCCAATGATGACACTTTTACAAATAACTCTTTTACAACTTTACAATGATGACTCTTGGCTTTGACACTTCTTCACAATATACGGACGACTGTCATGTCTTCAAAGGATGTCCCGCTACAGTGCTTCTGTTGATTTGATACTTCTGCGCTTGAATTCTTGCTTAGAGTTGTACTTGAATCTTCTTCTACCTGCACGCAAAATTCGTCCAACGAAACTAATCCCAAAACAAAGCAAAATACCCTTCAACTTACCTCTGCCTGCAAAACACACGTAAGTGCATAATAATGAATAAATACAAATTAAAATTACAATGCGTACCTGAAGTGTGCTTGTCACTTTTGTTGTTGACTTGTTGTAGCAGTAGACAAAGACTCCCACTCTTGATATAGGCTTAGACTTTATGCAAGACTATATCCAAAACTGACCTAAAGATATATACAATAAAAACTGATGACAAACCCTAGACTTGTGATGGACCAAGTTCTAAGTACAACAACAGAGACCATTTTATCAACTATGAAAAGACAAGTAACATGAACTTACAACATTATATAGATTCAACAGACTTTGTGTAGCATCAAGAATATGTAGCATCAAATGTGTAGTATCAAGAATAGGACATCCGAAATGTGGTATCAAAACTACCTGTGACATATAGAGACAGAGACATAACCGAGACCCTGTATATACTTACATTGTCCTAAGAAAACATATGTCAGAGATGATACTCATATTTCAAATGTAAACACTAATCATACATACCTTGTTGTAGGAGACTTACCTTGTTGTTTGTAGGAGTTCAAACAAAGACTTCATGACATCAAAGAAAGGAAGGAGATCAAGCAGTTGAAGGACCCACGAAGAAGAAGTTGTTGATGAATGAAAGAGTCCCTAATGAAGAGGGAGTTTTGGATCACCCCTGAATACAAAGGAGTGACAATTATGTTTTTCCATTTCATGTATCATGCACTAGACAGGATTAACAGCCAAAAGTCTATATGAAGGCAATGAATGGAAATGTAGACACAAGATAAACACAACATTCTTGTCTTCACATGGGAAGAAAGAATGGGAGGATTGGATAATCATCTGGCATCCAATACCCTTTGAGGATGTGTAGGGCATCCAAGACAAGAGTAGGCAAGAGGACCGGTATTTTTTGAGGGCTGGGAACCCAAGACAAGAATGGTCCTAGAAGGTCATATTCAGTGAACACCCAGGTGGGTATGTACCTTGAGAGACAATGACTAAGGTGTCTATAAGTCATCGGTCTCGCCAACAATGTGCTCTGATCTATTGAGAGATAGTGATGTTATTCAAGGTCTTCCTGTGGAAATAATGTTGGTTATTATGATGCTATAACAAATGGATTGCAAATCTGGTTTCTCTTATGTGAGTTCTTTAGAGATCGATAATCACCAAACACCTTGTAATGTTGTATGAATACCTCTCTAGTTAAGAGGGAGTGTTGAAAGAAATGTAACTAGGTTCGGTCTTCATAAATGTACTTTTGATATTTGTACTTATTCAAGAAAAGAAATATTATTTTTATAATATATGTCAATGAGTTTCTTGCTCATTGAAATAGGTCTAGCACATGTTAAGTGCTATAGGTGAGTCAAATAGTCAAAAGGAAATGTTGAAGGCCTTAAGGGCATGTTACACCATGTATGATTATGTATTAGGGTCAAGAGAATACCTCCAAGCAAAGTCAAGTCTTCTCCTAGCAAAGACACCATCAAAAGAAGCAATGGCACCATTAAAAGCACCTATCGCAGCAAAGGAAGACAAGTCGGCCTCAAAGCAGCAAGTCGGCCTACAAGTTGGCCTAAAGGAGGGACAATCCTCTATATATAGAGGTTGTCCACTCCTCTAAAGAGAACGCATTCATAACCTCTGAAATCAGCGAAGGTGGAAGGCAAGCAAAGGGTAAAAAGAAGACAAGTAAAGGGTCTCCAAGGCAGCGAAGAAAGGAGGAAGTAAAAACCGAAGTCTTAAAGGGTTGTTACAGTCACACGTGCGAAGAAAGGAAGCCCTACCTGCGGTCAGAACAACACCACTATAACAGTCATATAATTTCGTTGGTTGGGCTAGATCATTAGGCCTATAAGGTCTCTCTCTCAAGCGTGGAAGAAGGCTATACAAGCAAAGCTAGAAGGAGAAGTCTAACATAATTCTTGTGAGGGTATTCCCTCACACGTGCGAAGAACTAGGGCTGCATTACTACTGCTCTAAAGTCTGCAATATTTGTGAAAGAGAAGAAGGCTCAGTTGGGAGGCAACAAGATCATCTCCTTAAGTTTGAAAGGCTCCATCACTAGCAAGGGAAGAAAAGATCAAGGGTCACTCTAAAGTATACAATCAAAGGTCTCTACAGTTGCCGGAAGAAGTGCCGAAGGAAGAAAGACTAAGTGCTAGAAGGAGGAGGATGAAGTGCTGCAAGAAGAAGTAATATTGAAAGGACTTGACTTGTGCTTGGAGGATATTCTTGTCAAGGGTCTAGAGTTTGGCATTGGTCAATAAGAGAAACTTACTAAAGGGTTTTCCTCTCAAGAGAGGAGAGGTTTTGGCCCTGGAAGAGAGCCAACATCTTGTGTTCTTGTTCTATGTTTTGACAGTAGTTTGATGAAGCACACTACATACATTAATAAGCAAAGAAGAAGATTAAGCTAACAAGAAAAGTAAAAGGACATCACAAATTGTTATCTAGTCCTAAAGAATCACTCTACACCTCATTGCCCTAGATTCTTCAACATGGTATCGAAGCTAAGGTGACACATCAAGGAAAGGGCATCTCAAGAACACTCATAAGGTGACTCATCAAGAAAGGGCATCAACAAAGTTGAAGCATCAAGCCAAGAAGTCTCAATCACTTCAAGGACAAGAAGGCCTACCATCTATCACTCATCAAGGAAGACTAAATAGCAAAAAGAAGAGCCTTACATAAAGGCACCTACAATGAAGGGCAGATCAAGAAGGGACCTACACCACAAGCTAAGCCATCAATCAAGTCTACTTAAAGCAAGTCCACTTGGAGAAGGCAACTTGAAGAACATCAAGATCCTAGAAAGGCAAGCCATCAAGTCTTTAAGGAGAAAGCAAATCCACTACATCTAAAAAAATATATCAAGCAAGTATATGTCCCCTTCTAAATATACATCATTGTCTTTTTGCAAGGAAAGCAACAAATTGGTAGGTACCAATAACTTTCTTGCATGGAAGAAGAGGACTGATTTACTTCTCAAGGAGAATGAACTCCTAGAACACATCAAAGGGAATGTTACTATTCTTGCTAAGGAACAAACTCAAGCCTTAGCCAAGTATAATAAGGATGAGACTAGCCCTAAGGGTTAGCTCAGTTGGTCAAAATCAGTGCCTCGCCATCGGGAGATCACAAGGTCCATTCTCCCCAAAGCCCTTGGGGTTAGGTCTTGCAGTAGGCTGAGGGGCGTCAGCCCAGATTTTTCTGTGGACGTAGCGCCACCCGTTGACCAGGGTGTCCGTGAACCACTCTCAAAATAATAATAATAATAATAAGGATGAAACAAGAGCTCAAAGGATTCTAATAGAATCCATCAAAGACTCTCTCATTCCTTATGTCTCCAAATTTGGGACATCAAAAGAAATTTATGATAAGCTAGTAGATCTATTCTCAGTATCCACGGGCGGAGAAGTGATATCTCTAAGGAATGAATTGTACAAGACGAAGATATCAAAGGAAGGAATAGCTCCCTACTTCATGAAGATCTCTGAGATGAGAGATCAGGTTCAAGAGCTTGGTGAAGTCATGTCTGACAGAGAAATCACAACTGTAGTACTCAATGCTCTACCTGAGGATTGGGGCAACTTCACATTTAACATATATGCCAAGAAGGAAGCAACCACACTCAGTGAAATGTGGTTTCTATGCAAAACAGAAGAAACAAGACTCAATGAAAAGAAGATGTGGGATCAAAGGAGCAAGCATTTGCTACCATGGCCAAGAGAAAGGGAAAATTTCACAAATTTGGTCCATGAAGAACAAACAACAAAGAAATGTCCAAAATCCAATGCTATGGATGCCAAGAATATGGACACTACAAAAGGAATTTTCCTAAGCTTAAGAAGGACAACAACAACAAAAGAAAGAGGGAAGAAGCTCACATGACTCAAGAGGTGAAAGAAGAAGAAAAGAAGCAGAAGAAGAAAGATCCTCCGGATCTTTACTATGACTATGTCAAACTCTTTACTTCAAGTATTCTTTCTAGGTTTTGAGTAGGATAGTAGCATGTAGGAATAACATAAAAATTGCATGGCTAAAAACATCTTCTAGAATCTAGAAGCTTGAAGTACATAGAGTTCTAGATACTCGTGAAGAAGTAGCATTTATAATGAGAACAAAATGCATGGTTAGAAATGTCTTCTAGTATATAAGAGCATGGTAGATATAGCTCAAGATATTCATGTAGACGGAGCATACCTAGTATAGTACCTCATCCACGATGAAAGAAAATTGATCATGATTAAGAATTTTAGAAGACCTCCATCATCAAAGAAAAAGAAACATTTGCAAGGCAATGGTCTTTAATGATGGAATCTTCAAAAGAAGGTTCATGACCCAAAGCAGATGTCTCATTGGGAATCCCATTCATGGGGTTCAAGAAAAGGATGTTATGCAGGAAAGCTAAGATGAAGCAAGAAGGACCACACCAAGAACAACCTAATGAAGCTTAAGATGATCAAAGGAGAATCAAGATGAGGTATGTATGCATCAAAGTTTACTCACGTTATCATGTGTATATTATTGAGTCATGGGAATAGTTCTATAACATGATCAAATATGAAAGAATCTCTTTTCACCAAGGACATGCTTGAAGGCATGTACTATATCGCAATGAAGGTCAACAAAAGAATATGCTCACATAAGGAGTATAATATCGCTGACTAAGAAGCAAGAAGAAATGATGACCAGTCCAGGAAGCAAGCAATGAAGAAATGCTCTCACAAGGAGCATAAGGTGGTTGACCAATCTATCCAAGAAGAAGCAAATGAAGAAAGAGATCAAGCATGTGAAGAACACCATGATCACAAAGAATCACTATTTGACAAAAAACCATTGAAGATATCTCCCCAAAGAAGGCAGAACAACTCTGACAAAGGAAGGAAGGACCCTTGACACCTATGAAGGCCTTGGAGATATGAAAGATTATTAAGTTATGGTATGTTCTATGCTTAGAGCAATTTACTTATCTTTCTTATTATTATCCACAGATTAGCACACATGTACATTAAGTAAAGTGCAGATAGAACATTTGAACGATCAACAAAAAACAAGCCAAGACAAGAGACACAAGATGTGGCGGCTAGCCAGGGACAAACCCCAATATGGGGAAACCCTTTGATCAAATCTTCTTTTATCTTCAATAATTCAGCAGAGAGAAATAGTACAAAGATCTGATTTATATCAACAACAGAAAACCCTAGATCAAACTCGTCAAGTCTCTACTGTGATTCGTTCACCATGCACCAGTCCAAGATTTCGCCATGCACCAGTCCAAGACTTCGCCGCGCACCAGTCCAAGACTTCGCCATGCACCAGTCCAAGACTTCGCCGTGCACCAGTCCAAGACTTCGCCGCGCATCAGTCCAAGACTTCGCCGTGCACCAGTCCAAGACTTCACCGTGCACCAGTCCAAGATTTCGCCGTGCACTAGTCCAAGACTTCGAACAACCTGTTTCGGCTCGAGTGTGAGAGAGAGCCTTTCTGCGCAGGAGAGAGAGAGAGAGATATGATGAGAAGTAAGTGACCAAATGAGGAGGAGTCATCCCGTATTTCTATCCAAACGTTGAAGGTGAATAGATGTGTTTGTTGAGCGTTTGAGCCTACATAAGGTGCTGGCAGACTTTGATAATTTGTCAATAATCAAAATAAATTCCTATCTCCATAAATATTTATCGGAATCTGGTGATCTTTAGATCAATCCTACACCTCTCGATGAGAGGAATCTAGGAAAAATATTATCAACCATGAATAAGGTGACCCACATGGAGTTTGGCCCTAGTTGCCAATTTTAACACTCCCTCTCAACTGGGAGAACTCCATCTGCAATTTGTCTAACCGTCGCTACCATTCATCCATCAAATGCACTGCCTTGTACAGCTTGGCCCCTGCTCTGCTCTGCTTTGCTTTGTTCTATTCTACTCTGCTCGAACTATGAAGAAGAAGATGTGATCGAGGATGTCTCATACTATCCTCCACTGACCCGAAGTCAGTCTGGAGTGTGTACCACTTTCACTAGTCCCAGACCAGTCCTCTACTTACCCGAAGTCAGTTTCAAAGGGTGTACCACTCTCACTGGTCCCAGACTAGTATCATTGATCCCAGATCAATGGAGGTCATCCTAGCATAGGGAGTACGGTAGATACAATGATGCGTCCATCGATAGAACTACTATGGTACCTATCCTCATTTCCCTGTTCATTGATCAAATGAGAGGTACTTCCCATGAGTCCCAGACTACATGGGTAGGATGCCTCGACAGGAGAACTAATCATCCTATCCAGTGGATGCCACGGAGAACTAATCATCCTGGCCTACAGGAGAACGAATCATCTTGTTCCACAATCACCATGGAGAACGAATCATCCTGGCCCACAAGAGAACTAATCATCCTGTTCCATAGTTGCCATGGGGTGTCAGGGGAAGGTTGAACCTTTTACCCTGTACAAAGTGCACCAACAGGGGATGGTAAGTTACCCTGTGGCCATATGTTGCTCCAAGAAGTACCACGCGCCCCCCTAGAGCACTTAGAGCTCAATACATCATGCACTTTGGAAATTTCTAAGTCTGACACGTTAGAAACCCTTCATGCACTTTACTGATTTATTCCTACCTACTTGTTTTGTTAATTAACAATTTATTTACCATGTAAATACTGGAAATAAGTACAAATGCATGCTCAACACATTACAGATCATCAACTGAAGGAAATAGAAACAAGCACACAAGTGACACCGTTGTTTTTGGACTAATGTCCCCAAAAAAACCCAATGCGAGAAAACTGGTGCAACTATCTGAGGGTTCAATTTATTAAGTAGTTTCAGAATACAATCTGGGTGCCAAATCCAACGCACCCAACAGAGAAAAATCTTCGCAGTAATACCTCTCTACTCGGAAGCAGATATTCCGGCTGAAACCCCAGATAAACACTCCGGCGGCTCCACACCTCCAATCTGCCCCACGAAACCCCAGCGTCAGCCTCTAGGGACTGCGTCAGCCTCTCTCTGGCCCAGCGTTAGCCCAACGTCACTCTGACTTGGCCTGCATCAACCCTCTGACCTTCTGCGTCACCCATGCTGACCCTCTGAGACACTGTGCAACTCCTGGCTACCTCTACGTGAGCCCCGGCTGCCTCTGCATCCCTCACTCCGGCTACTGCACTAATCCTCCCAGTGCTATCTCTGCCTCTCTGCTTTTGTATTCACTGCCCTTCAGTTGCAACTCTGATCACTCTCTCAACTTTCTCAGCAAACCCAGCCCCAGAAAGTCGAAATCTTAATCTCTTGGTGTGTTCTCCAAGTGACCCTCAAGCCTCCTCTTATACTATTCTCGTTGACAACTCAACGGACGAGATTAAGTCCCTAATCAACGGCTAAGATTAGATCTGGCTTGATCCATGAACTTTGGACCATTCTAACACAGTTTTATATTAATTCACATTAATATTTTATTTTCCCTAAGTTTAGACTCAGGGACTCCATTAAAAATATTAATTATTTTAATATCTCCCAAACTGTTTAGAATCTGCCCAAACCCTTTCTGGGTATTGGAGATCTCATGTGCCTTAGCCTCTCCACAAATTTTCGTCGCTAGAGCACATCCGATGCTACCCCAAATAAACAATCTCGACATTGGCAGAAGGGTTTCCAGGAGGGAAATCGAGGGTTAGAGGGAGTCAAACCAAGAACTTCCGGGAGAGAAGTAAAGGAGCAGCGAGATGGCAGTGAACGGGGTAAGAGACCTGGACAAACTGGACGGAGCCCCAAACTCCGTAGTCTAGAACTCCAAAATCTTGTCTGTTCTAGACAAGAATCGTGTCAAGCACTTCGCCTTGAGGACGATAGCAATCCTAGTTGACCCAGCTGAAAACGACAAGTACGAGGAGGCAATGGTGAGGGCCAAGAGCATCATCCTTGACAAGGTCAGGGACCATGTAGTACCACATATTGCCAAAAAAGACACGGCAAGATGTGGGAGGCCCTAAAGAAATTGTACCAGCACACTTATGTGCAAAGAAGGATGCTACTTGAAAATCCGTTGCAGTCATACCAGATGCAAAAAGGGGAACAGATTGACATCTTCCTCGATCCATTGAAGGAGATCCGAGATCAGTTGACTTCCATAAGGGCCACACCGGATCAAGAATTGATGGTGAGAACAACCCTGAACGCAGTCTCTAAAGACTAGGAGGTGTTTGTCCAGAGCATACTGGGTAGGGCAACCCTTCCAAATTGGGAGGAAATGTGGGCGGCTCTTTGCCAAGAAGAGATCACAAGGCTGAGCAAGGCGGGAAGCAGCAGCAAGGGGATCAGAATCAAGGAGGAAGAAGAGAATGTTGCCCTAGCATCTGAGGGAAAACAGGAGAAACAGAAGAAGGACCTCTCCAAGGTCAAATGCTTCAGCTGTGGGGAACTGGATCACTATGCGAGCCACTGTCCGAGGAAGAAGAGCAAAGGAGAGGCTTCCGAGACCAAGGTTGTGCCAGCAAGGGCGGAGAAGGAAGTGGAGACAGATGATGACTGTGCCATGAGTGCTCACACGCCACTTGAGAGGAAGTGGGGAGACATCGAGCTGTAGTCAGACGAACTACAGGCGATGAGGGGCAAGATCCTCGAGGTACCCAGCCTCTTGGATTATACCTTGCTACAGGAGCCCCGAAGAGGAGTAGCAGTATTGGTGGATGTCAGTAGAGACAGATGCAGATGGAGCATCAGAGGGAGCTACAATGCAGGATTCCCAGGATAGCATGAGGCAGTAGTGCGAGATGCATAGAGTTGTTGCAGCAGCACAGAGGTCAAAGAGGGAGCACTTGTCAGCGACAGAGGGAGTTTCAGCATCGAGGGTGTCTCTAGCTTGACAGAGATGTCAGAGTTGGGAGATCAATTACTTACTTCTCAGTAACTGAGTTGCAGTGCAACAGTTAGCAGTGGCAGTGCTATGGGCAGCATGATGAGAGGGATTGCAATGCAGATGCAGCAGTAGCAGTGGCAGAGCCATGGGTAGTAGCACGGATGCAAAGGGAGTTGTTGTACAGATGCAACAGTGGCAATGGCATGGCCATGGGTAATAGTACATGATGTAGCAGCTTCAGAGGATGTTGGGCAGCAAGCCTAGCATCAGCATAAGGATCGATGTTGGATGATCAGGGTGACGCTCAGTTAGGAGTATTACTAGAGCATAGTCCTTGCTAAGAGGGATTGTTGATTTGGGGTAGCATTGGATGTGCTCTAGCCTCGAAACTTGGTGGAGAGGCTAAGGCACATGAGATCTCCAATACCCATGAATGGTTTGGGCAGATTCTAAACAGTTTGAGAGATATTAAAATAATTAATGTTTTTAATGGAGTCCCTAAATCTAAACTTAGGGAAAATAAAATATTAATGTTTATTTACTATTAATATAAAATTGTGTTAGAATGGTCCAAAAGTCATGGATCAAGCCAGAATTAATCTTAGTCATTGATTAGGGACTTAATCTCGACCGTTGAACTGTCAACAAGAAAAGTATAAAAGGAGGCTTGAGGGTCACTTGGAGAACACACTGAGTTGATCAAGATTTCGATTTTCTGGGGCAAGGTTTACTGAGGAAGTCGAAGAGTGATCAAAGTCGCAGCTAAGGGGCAGTGAATACAGAAGCAGAGAGGCAGAGATAGTACCAGGAGGATCACCGCAGAAGCTGAGAGAGAGGGACGTAGAGCCAGCCAGAGGTTCACGCAGAGCCAGCCAGGGCTCACGCAGAGGTAGCCAAGAGTTGCGCAATGCCTCAGAGAGCCAACGCGGGTGACGCAAAGGCTCTAAGGGCTGACGCAGGGTGAGCTAGGGTGATGCAGGGTAGACGCTGGGCCAGAAAGGGCTTATGCAATCCTTAGAGGCTAACACTGGGGTTTTCGTGGGGCAGATTGTAGCTAGGAGTTGTTAGAGTGTTTATCCAGGGTTTCAACCGGAACATCTGTCTACGAATGAGAGGTACTACTACCAAGATTATTCTCTGTTGGGTGAGCCAGTTTTGGCACCCTGATTGTATTATGAAACTGCTTAATAATTAAAACCCGCAGGTAGCTGCATCGGTTTTCGCACACTGGGTTTTTCCGGGGACATTGGTCCAAAAACAACGGTGTCACTTGTGTGCTTGTTTTGTTTCCTTCAGTTGATGATCTGTAATGTGTTGAGCATGTACTTGTATTTATTTTCAGTATTTACATGGTAAATAACTTGTTAATTAATCAGAACAAGTAGGAAAAAATAAATCAGGAAAGTACATGAAGGGTTTCTAAGAGTTAGACTTAGAAATTCCAACATTAAGGTGGGGCAATTCATCGCTCACCAATGGTCGAGATAATCATGGGTTCCTTAATGATGGATGGGGCTCAAATAGGGCCCATGGGAACCAGGGTGATGGCCATGGATAAGGGGTAGAGCTCATGTTTGGCTTTTGCCCATGTGCTAAGTTTGTATGTCCCGACCATCTTTTGCATTTTGTGGTACATTTCCTGTTGAGAGTGGCCAAATTATGCTTTTTCTTTTTAGCTACATCAACCTTCAGGCATTGTTCCAGGCCCAACCCAAGGTGCAGACAACGGGAGGGGGAGGCTAACCCTATGTGGACCGAGTGGACAAATGTGGACCTGGATGGGAAAAAAGATGAAAGGGGCTAAAATGAGTGGAAGGGAATGATGTACATGATGTCGGGAAGTTGGACCACGCAGCCAAAATCAAGATTTCCCATGCAGGGCCAACCCTAAAGCTTGTGGCCAATAAAAGAGATCCCATGGGACTAGGATACAAGGCTAACCAAAAAATTGGGCAGTAGGAACAAGAGTGCGAACCTAGGCCACTCTTTCCACCGAATCGCCCCACCAATCCATGCCCAAAATTGCCCATGACAAGTAAGGAAAATTACTCAACTACACTAATGATAGAGCCATACCTTCGGGGTCGTGAGGCCCACCTTCAAACATATAATCATAATAAGTGGGCGAGAGACCACATGGCTGGCTCAGGTGGCGGAGATAATGGCACATCAAGCTATCTGGTGGCTGTAAGGGGCTGCTAGCTGCCAGCTGAGGACCATCTAGCAGAAATATTTTCTCCTATATACACTACCCACAGGTGGTGGGTAACAAAAGCCATGCTTAAAAATAATTTTCTTTTATCTTTACAATAAATTTTTTTCTTCTCTGTACAAATACATATGTATTACATCATGTCATGAACTAGACAACAATTATGAAGACCGGTACTAGTTAAATTTTCAACATCCGGTTGGTTGGTCTATGGCAAATTCTTTTCTGGGTTTTGCTAAGTTATTTGTGGAGAGGCACTAGCTACAATTTTAGGAGATTCTGAGCATAGTGGAGGCAGATATCATCATTTTCTTCCAGCAGCCGTAGCAGGAATTTTTGGGTCTACACAAAGCTTTGATGGGTTGATGTTCCAACACTTCGGCAGCGAATTCTCAACCTGCGTTTTGCTTTGCTTGTTGTAGCAAGCCAAGGTTCGTCTTTCTTGGACTATATTGTACTCATTCAGCTCAGATATATAATAAAAACTCTGTTTTTGGTGCCATCATTTGTGTAACTGATATTTGTGTGTGTACATGCAAATTTTAAATGTTGTTCATGTTACATGTTTTCTGTTATTCACTGTTAATGTCCTATTAAGAATATTACACATAGCTCTCATGGATGTCTGATCCAGGTGGATATTGGTGGCCACCCGCTAATTCCACTTGGATCCCCTCTAGTGCTTCTTACAGTTTTTTTCAGTTTCCTTAATTATAGCACAGTTTACTATTTTTAGCAGTTTTTCGGGTCCTAAACTTCCGGAGCCGTTTTGAGGCCCTAAACGACGTTTTTTGGGAAATCCACCGCAGCAATTTTTTTGATAAAAATTGTCTTTTCCGTTGTAGTCCTCGGAGAGATATTTCCAACGGGCTATCATGCACGTCAAACGGAGATAGTACGACCAATTCGCGACCCCGGGAAGTTGATGTACCAACTTACCCAAAAACGGGGCCCACAATTTGGCGTTTCATCTTCTAGGGTTAGGTTTTGGAATGTGAAGGGTTTTCCATTGTTTCTCAACAATAAATAGGCCTTCGAGCCTCATTGTAAGACAGTTCAGAGGCATGTAGCCACCACATCTCTTCTCAGAGATAAGCTACCATCGCCCTAGCTGGTTTCTTTCCATTTCTGTTTGTAAGCATATTTCAGTATTTTACAGTAATGAATTGAGGTATTAGTTCCGCTGCATATCTATCTTTATGGTTATCTCTGTATTTTATTGCGTTCCTGTTTAAATCCGGATCAGTGGTATCAGAGCGGTCTGCTTTTCTTCTCTGTTTTTCTTTGCATGTCCCCAACGAGGTCAAGATATAAGGAGTTAGCGCTTGAACTGGTCGAACCTTTGCAAGACCAGCCTCGCAAATCCCGACGGCCTCCCATGGCGGATGAAAAGAAAGACGAGGGGGCAGGAGATCCTATCAAAATCTTGCTCGAAGAAGCCCTCGAGCGACAAAAGAACGCGATGATGGACAACTTTGCTCAAATCCTTCAGCGGCTACCCAGGGGCGACGCATCGGCTTCCAACAGCAACTCTGGAAACGCCACACCATTTAAGGTACAAGTTAATTTTGAAATCCCCATATTCGAGGGTCAGATAGACGCAGATGCCGTCGATAAATGGTTAAATGTGCTAGAGGGTTATTTTTCTGTTCATGATTTTTCCAGTCGGGAAAAGATTATTTTCGCTCTTCTCAAAGTAGCCCCCCACGTCAAGGATTGGTGGGAAACCTACTGCGAAGAGAAAGATGAAAATACAGGCTCACTATTTTCAGTCGCACCGACTTGGGATTCATTCTGAGATGCCATCAAGGAGCAGTACTACCCTGTCGGAAGCTATGAGGATCAATACATAAAGTGGACCACGCTACGGCAGGGAAGGGACCAAGACATACCAGAGTTTACCAATATTTTCCATACCCTTCGCACAAAGTTGGGTATCAAGGATACAGAGCAGCATTTGCTACTAAAATACCGTGGCTGCCTGCACAAGTACATCCAAGAAGAAATAGAATTCTTGAACATCTCCTCGCTCGGCATGGCATACCGATATGCCGTCAAGGTCGAGCAAAAGTTTAAACAGAAGAAGCGAGACTTTGGGTCTGCGAATCTGAAACAAGGGAAAGGTGCCCCCAAACCGCAGAACCAAGGACAAAGCCAAGGCGGGGCGGCCCAAGACAACCCGCCAAAGCTGCAAGCAAAGAACAGCGCCACGAAGCCGAAATAGGACACCGGAAAGTGGTGTGAGTTCCATAAGAGCTCCACTCACAACACAAGTGAGTGTCGGGCCAAGCAGTCACTGGTGGCCGAGCTAAAGGTTTCAGAATCAGATGCGTGTTCTGACTCTGAGTCAGAACTCGATAAGGGGAATGACAAAGGGAAGCAGATTATCGATGCGGAGCCCAACGCCACTGTTGCCACCACGAAGATCCAGAAGGAGGAACCTGAAGATCCAGAGGAGGAGGAGCGTCTCTTCCACTCCCAGATGTGAGTAAAGGGCTCCCCGCTACAGTTCATTGTCGACAGCGGGAACAAAAGAACCTCATTTCGACAGAGGTCGTGAAACGGCTGGGCTTACCGACCACAGCACATCCACAACCATACACCATTGGGTGGCTGCACCAAGGACGGGATCTTCGCGTGAGCCAACAGTGTCGCCTTCCATACAACATCAAGCCCTTCACGGATGAGGTATTGTGTGACATTGCACCCCTTGAAGTTTGTGATGTGTTATTAGGACAACCATACTTGTGGAAGCGACATGCTGTGTATGAGTCAAGGCCCCGTGCTGTTATTGTTACTTTGGGAAATAAGTTGTATAGGATACCAGAGGTAGCACCGCCTACCGCCATCTCTTTGGTTACTGCAAAACAATGCAGTAAGCTCATTTCCAAAACCGGGAAGTTTGTTTTCCTGATGATACGCCCTCAAGAAAAGAAGAAGACGGTGGCCACGACCTCCAGACAGGGCCCCTCCGCACGACAACTACAGATGGAAAAGGTCGTGGAGGAGTATGAGGACATCTTCACCTCCCCGCAGGGGTTCCTCTGCACTGTCAGGTCAAGCACTCCATTGATCTAACCCCAGGTTCGCCGCTGCCCAATGGACCAATCTATCGGCGCTCTGTTCTGGAGAACGATGAAATCAAGAGGCAGATTCAGGAGCTGCTGTAAAAAGGTCACATCCGTCCGAGTTCATCGCCCTGTGGGAGCTCGATCGTGCTGGTACAAAAGAAGGATGGGACTTGGAGACTCTGTATTGACTATCGGGGGCTGAACAAGATCACTGTCCGTAATAGGTACCCAATCCCACGGATTGATGACCTCCTGGACCAACTAAAGGGGGCAAAATATTTCAGCAAGATTGATTTGAAGTCAGGATATCACCAGGTACCAATCGAACCCTCCGATGTGTGGAAGACTGCCTTCAAAGCCAAGGAGGGCCTTTTCGAATGGTTGGTTATGCCTTTCGGATTGACGAATGCTCCTGCAACCTTCATGAGGCTAATGGACGACATATTGCGGCCATTCACCAACTCATTTGTAGTGGTATACTTGGATGACATCTTGATCTTTAGCAAGACTTGGGAAGAGCACCTCCACCACATCCGGCAGGTTCTCCAAACACTGCGACAACACAAGTTATGTGCCAATTTGGAGAAATGCACTTTTGGCATGACCCAGGTTCAGTATCTGGGATACATTATTGATGAACGGGGGGTGCATGTGGATCCAGCCAAGATCCAAGTCATTCGGGATTGGCCATCTCCAACCACTCTGACAGAGCTTCGCAACTTTCTAGGCCTTGCCAACTTCTACCGCAGGTTCATGTTGGGATTTTCTCATATCACTTGGCCCTTGAGTCAGGTCACCAAGGGAGGAGCGAAAGCAAAAAAAAATTGGTCCGAATCTCAACAGAAGGCATTCACAGAGTTGAAAGATCGACTCTGCACAGCACCAGTTCTTGCATTACCAGACTTGCAACAACCATTTGAGGTCGAGACAGATGCCTCTGACTATGCTATTGGGGCAGTCCTTACTCAACACAGGCATCCAGTGGCATATCACAGCGAGACACTTTCAGACACAGTCCGGAAGTATCCCACTTATGACAAAGAGATGTATTCCATTGTGCAGGCCTGTCGACAATGGAAGCATTACACCTTGGGGAAGGAAACGGTCATCCACACAGACCACCGACCCTTGCAGTTCATACAGACCCAAGGGAAATTGCAGAATGATCGCCATCAGAAGTGGTCCACATACCTGCAACAGTTCCATTTGAATATCAAGTATAAGAAGGGCAGCACCAATAATGTCGCAGATTGCCTCAGTCGACCACCGATCATGGCATTAACCACCGTGCTCAACTCTTGTGGGCACGAGACTTCTGATTGGCCACTGCTCTACAAAAGCGACCCAGAATTCATGGACACATACCAGACACTCTTGGAGGGTCAACATGTTCCAGATTTTCACCTCCAGGACGACCTGTTATGCCACCTGGGTCACCTTTGTGTTCCTTCAAGCGAGCGTGCCAAGATGATCTGGGAAGCACACTACAGTCAGGCCGTTGGGCATTTTGGGGTTGAAAAAAACGGTGGCAGTACTGCAGAAATATTTCTATTGGCCAAATCTTCGACAGGATGTCGAGAAGTACGTCAGATCATGCACTGCTTGCGCCATTGCCAAACCGACCATCAAGAAGCAAGGCCTCTATACCCCGCTGCCTACCCCTAGTCGACCTTGGGAATCCATCTCCATGGATTACATGTCAGGCCTCCCTTCCACTAGGCATGGAAATGACTATGTTTTTGTGGTCGTCGACAGGTTCTCGAAGATGGTCATTATGGCAGCCTGCAAGAAGAATATCACAGCAGAAGCCACTGCTAAACTCTTCTTTGAACGAGTATGGGTACACTTTGGGATCCCACAGTCTATCATTTCGGATCGGGACAGCAGGTTCCTCAGTACATTTTGGTCTAACCTCTGGTCGATGCTGGACACCAAACTCACTAAGTCCACAGCCTTCCATCCTCAAACTGATGGCCAGACTGAGGTCATCAACAGGATGATCGTACACATTCTACGCATGTACAACTCAAAGCATCCACGCACATGGGACGAGAGCCTCCCCTATGTTCAGCACAGCTACAACCAGGCTCTCCACAGCTCGACTGGCCACAGCCCTTGTCAGGTGGGATTGGGATTCCAGCCACTATGTCCCATCGATGTGGCCATGCCATTTGCAGCTACTCACGCAGATTCTGCTCATGTCCGTTCTGAAACAGATAAGGCAAACAGCTTCATTGAGCACATCCAACATATTCGCCAGCAGGTCCATGACATTCTGGAGAAATCAAATGCCAAGTACAAGCAGCGACATGATCAACATCAGGTGCTACACAAGTTTCAAGTGGGCGACAAAGTCTGGTTGCATTTGCAAAAGGAACGCCTTACCGGAGCCGATCGGAAACTCAGACCACTCCGATATGGCCCTTACACCATTACCAAGGTTGTGGGAGACAATGCATTTGAGCTCAGCATTCCCCCATTCCTTGGCCTGCACCCGGTGTTCAATGTCGACCGCCTTCGGCCATACTTTCCACCATTACTAGACACGTCCGACATTGCAGAACAACTCACACCCACAGAGTTAAATCCAGCTTGCATGGAACAAGCTGCAACTGATCGGATCATGGACACACAGATCAAACACACTCGCCAGCAGAATATCCAACGGTATCGAGTTGTCAAAGCAGGACAACTCCTTCACCAGGGCAAGTGGCTCACCAGGGACCAAGTGCAGCAGAAGTTCCCTCATCTCATGGAGGAACTCAACGCAATGGGGACCATTGCTTCCTAAGGGGGGAGGAATGATCCAGATGAATATTGGTGGCCACCCGCTAATTCCACTTGGATCCCCTCTAGTACTTCTTACAGTTTTTTTCAGTTTCCTTAATTATAGCACAGTTTACTATTTTTAGCAGTTTTTCGGGTCCTAAACTTCCGGAGCCGTTTTGAGGCCCTAAACGACGTTTTTTGGGAAATCCACCGCCAGCAATTTTTCGGATAAAAATCGTCTTTTCCGTCGTAGTCCTCGGAGAGATCTTTCCAACGGGCTATCATGCACGTCAAACGGAGATAGTACGACCAATTCGCGACCCCGGGAAGTTGATGTACCAACTTACCCAAAAACGGGGCCCACAATTTGGTGTTTCATCTTCTAGGGTTAGGTTTTGGAATGTGAAGGGTTTTCTATTGTTTCTCAACAATAAATAGGCCTTCGAGCCTCATTGTAAGACAGTTCAGAGGCATGTAGCCACCACATCTCTTCTCAGAGATAAGCTACCATCGCCCTAGCTGGTTTATTTCCATTTCTGTTTGTAAGCATATTTCAGTATTTGACAGTAATGAATTGAGGTATTAGTTCCGCTGCATATCTGTCTTTATGGTTATCTTTGTATTTTATTGCGTTCCTGTTTAAATCCGGATCAATGTCACTCCTAATGGTTATGATAGGCTCCTCTAAATACGGGAGGGTGAAAGCATCAAGAAATGTCTTGTATGGAAGCAAACGATCAAGAGAAATGTCAACATTCTCCAAAAAAGAATAACCCTTTGCAAACTAACAAGGTCATCTACCTGACCAGTCCAGAAAGTTAATCTCTCAAAGGAACAAAGGGCTAAAAAAGGGTATTTGTCCCGGCCTAAGGGAGTGTCTTCCGTCTAGCACAGTCTATGGAGATGAGTAACAACCTTGAAGGTGGTGTCAAGACGAGGACAGGAAGCTCCAAACTCTAAGATGAATAATGTTGCAGGGGGGCAATTCATTAGTAACAAATGAGATACTAAAACATAATCATCGATGATCTCTCCTAACAATCCCACTTCGTGTAACCTAGGCCAAGTTCCCATATCTTAGAACCATTCTGGGTTTAACCAATGAGTCAAATAGCTTCATTTTTATGGCATATTTTGGAAATGAATTTGGAAGCATCATCTCTCAAAGCACCACCAAGGAAGCATAACCTTTGCAGACACAAGGTTGGTAAGCAAGACCAACAAACTAGGCTCATAAATACATATAATGTTTACTGATCTCCACTATTTTATTTTTGAAGGTAAAATGGAGGCTAGAGAGGGCCTGGTTAGTAGTATTAAAGACCATAATATTCATTTTACTAAGCTATAACATCAACTGTCAAAGGTTACAAAACTGATCTAGGGCATCTAGCAGTCATTGTAAATCCTCAAGAGTACAAGCCAGTGTGACCACACTGCTCACAAACAAGAGGAATGAAATTGGGACCTAGTAAAGGAGGGAAATAATCATCCACTTGTGGATTCTCCTTGATGAAGTGCTCAAATTCATCAATATAGACCCCAAAAAGAGTGTGGGAGAGGGAGCATGCCTGTTTCACACCAGTGGTACTCTGGATGTCCTCCAAAATGAGTATTGCAATATTCTATGCATGGATGGATAAGAAGATTTAAACTTAAGAGGTGAGTACCTTAGATTCTGGAAATGTTGTTAGTTCTTAACCTTTGTCTTACTATTGTTCCCATATCTCTTTGTGCAGTTATATATCGAATCTTACTTCTGTATGTAATACCATGGACTTTGTCCTCTTTTCAAGATAAATTAGTAGATTAGCATTCCAAAGATTAAAATTAAAGATTAAGCACCAATACAATGTGTAACAAGTTATCCCTGTAATTCTCTAGGATTCAATCCCACAAATAAAGCAAAATTTCCGTTTGGCAAACAGAAAAATTAGAGTATCATGCAACAAGCCTTTTAAAGAATGTGTCTTTAGCTGACATTGTTCATTCAACATTTATGAATGCATGTAAGAATTTTCTATTGTTTGAAGCAGCAACTCATAACAAAGAGCTGAGATTTAAATCCGGATATCGAACTGACATGTATGGTGTACACATTATTTATGTTCTTTGAGCTAAAATTAACTACCATTCTTTTTTTTTTAATACATTTCCCAGTACTTCTAACATTAAGTAATCTGATGACCACAAATAAATGAATGTCAACCTGCAAATGCTTATAGAGGGATGAGAAAAGGTTTCATATGTTCCTTTTCATCTTGTCAACAGGACTAAAACACCACTTTATAGTATATACTCATATCTCAACTGAAATAATTAGGCATCACTTAACTGGACTAAACTGAAAAAGGGGTGAAGTATTAGAAAATAGCAATGACAAAGTATAGTCACCTTTAAAGTGCCTTTTTGTGAGTAACTCGGACCAGTTGGCCTCTTCACAATTGCCATCCAAGTTGTTTATTCCTGTTAACTCTTCTATAGCACTCTTAACCTGAGAGTTCCCCCACAGCTGAGAAATGATTGTCTTGGCTTCTTCCCATTTTCCCATCTACATCAGAACAGTTCTATTGGAATAGCATGTGAAGATTCTAAGATTTACAATCTGAAAAGCAACATCTGAACCATAGATGCACAAAAAAAATAGTTCCAATGAACACTATTACCTACTTTACCAAGCCAGCGAGGACTCTCAGCTGCAAATTGCATTCCAATTATCAATAGAATCCCTGGAACACTTGCAACATAGAACATTGTCCTCCACCTATATATAAGTTGCTTATTAGTTTATGCTAATTTTAAATATCCAGAAATAGAAAAATGGCACCCTTGAAATTCTAACTACTGAAACAATTGTACAGAGTTTAGTAGAAATTTCAATTTTCAGTGATCAAGTCAGAGTAATACTCTTAGCAGCACAGCTATGATTACAGTTTGTCAAAAATGGGTAAAGGTCATGCATCAGATCTCTAGATATATACACAAGAATATTTCACCAAACAGTATCTAGGAAACAAATAAACATTAGTGGAAAGGCTTACTAGACAGTGGCTACATATAGTTGTTTTGTCGAAGAAGAGACGATAAGAAACAGAGAAGAAGTATATAACAACAGGTGTTTTACTAATGTACAGTCGCATTTCAATACATATCCAAATAATTGGAAGTTATTGAGACACCATGCAATGGACTCCACATTACTGACCAACATATATGTGTACCAACACAAGTGTTTACATGATTATTTGAGTGTGGTTATTATTCTAACACTCCACTTCAACCCTGAAATAATCTAACAGATTAATCTAACACCACCCCAACCCCACAAAGAAAATGAAAAAAAACAATTATGCTAACACAGAAAACCCCGCACCCTTTTGCCTACATTTCTATGTTGCATGAGTTTCTGGAACTAGGGAACATTGGGAACTTGGGTACGGGTGTCGGGAACGGCTAGAGGTTTCCCCAAAATTTACAGGAAATGGCTAATCGGGAGCAGTAATATTATATAATAAAAAAATTAAAAATTAAAAATTAATTATATAATTTATATAATAATCAAAATTAATTTTGAATCAAAACATTCAAATATTAAAATCAATTTAAATATATAATATATAATCTCTCTTATATATAAATATGTTCTTTGGGTGTCTCTCTCTTATATATATATATAATATTAAAATGTCAAGTTCATTATGACACATGACGAGTCTTTGAAACAATCTGGCTTAAAAATACAAAGGAACAATTTTACATATGTTTCTCTAGTTATTCTTAAGAGAAAAAGTAAAGCAACTCTAATGTTTAAGCATTGACTGCCACATACAATATGCACACACAATCTTCTGCGATATATATACATAAACAACAAAAGAAATACTCATCAGCATGACATCCCAGATATCACCCTTACATCGAGGTGCCACACGCTTCCTTAACCCATCAAGAGATTGCTCCAGTTTATCAAATAAGGATATCGTTGTTAAGGATGACGTTCTTGCTGCGAAGGTTTCAACTTAGGCTCATGTTTTGTCTGCAGTTCAACATATTTCTCTACCAATTTTGTATTTCCCAACCCCAGGGAATGCTAGAACTCCAAAAAAAAGTCTTCAAAGCTCCTGGAACTTTCCCAAGCTCCCATTGCAGCTCACCCTGAAAAGGGAACGTTCCCATACATTTCCAAAGCTCCCGGGAGAGCGGAAACCATTGGAATGGGTTTCCCAACTCTTGGGAGCGGTTCCCGTGTAACAGAGCTATATTTTGATGAAGAACATTTTGAACAAACCAAAGCTTTCCTCTTCCCACACATACCAGAACCCCTCCACGGTGCTCCCTCAACTAGTTGAACTTTAACATCACTATCAAAATGAAAGTAGAAGTCATAACTAGGCAACAGACTTACAAATTCAACAGGCAGCCACAGCTAAACACCCTCAAAATGTTATCTCTATAAGAAGGCCTAGCACGAATTCTTTCTAAGCTATTCAAAACAATGTTACATTTATCGTTATTGGCAATTTATCGTTGGGGTCCAAAATTTAAATTATCGGCAATATTGGGGAAAATATAAAAATTATCGGAAATTATCGAGAACTTTAAAAAATAATATATATTACTTTTTTACTTCTAAAACAACATCAACATCAAACGAACACATTGCTACATAAATATGAAAATAAAATCGATATATAAAATGTTGAAATTTGATGACTAAAAAGTTTCCTGCAACCCCAACCCAGCTTTAGTTTCACCTTATCATTCCCATTCAGTTAAATGCCCTTCCCATAAACATACATTCAACATATAAAATTCTAGAAATGAAATTTTCAGATTAAAACACATGGAACTGTCAACACATGCTGAAAATTAATATGGACATAAACAGACCAGCAACACACATAAAAATACACACAAATTTTTGGTCAACTTAGACCCAAGCAAAACCACTTCAATCTTCTCCAGGAAAACCTGTTAGAGAGCTCTTCAAATTTATTTATCTTTCAAGTTCAGGAAAAATACATTTGCAGACAAAAAAAACAGCAAAATACAACTTATCTCTTCAGCCCAAAACTCCTTGAAAACTGTGCCCACTTTGTCTAGATTTTCATGCCCACTTGAAGCTGAAAATATGTACTGTATGGATACGGACTGTACTTTACAGATTCCGTACGGACTATACGGATTTCGGTACCGCTATACGAACTATACTGATTTTTCAAAAAAAATCTCAAAAACTTCTCTTGAACGGCATGCAATTCACAGCATTAAAAGTTGTTCGTACTGTACCTTCTGTTATATTCCATGCCTTGATTTCCGTGTCCATCTTTGCCCAGAAATCACTCCTTTAGCTTACTGCAACAAATTTCTCCTTCAGAAATTTTTTCCAGCTCTAAGCCTCCTTTCTCCAATTTTGCTCACGAAGAATGAATGCAGTCTCTCTTTTCTTTTCCCCCTTTTGTTTCCCTAAATGACTTTTGCATAACCCTAAGATCTAATGGCTCAAATTCATTTAGATCAAGGGATGAGAATAAATGTGCATTTAATTCTCACTTTCTATTTTTTAACTCACCCATTAAATAAAGTACCCACATTGTACTTTATGTCTAAAGTCACTTTTCACTTTATAATTTAACATTGACTTTACCACTTATAAAGTCACTTTCACTTTATAAAGTCACACTTAGGAAAAGAATTATTTTGGACACTTTTCCCTAGGTAGAGACTAACCCATGGGAAACCACTTGTCCAAGGTACATTAAAATCAACACTCCCTCTTACCGAGGAAAGTGTTTCTCACCACACCCATCTTGTCCCTGAAATGGACATGCTTGCCTCTTGGCAAGGACTTCGTGAGAACATCGGCCACCTGCTCATCTGTTGATATATACTCCAACTTCACTGCCCCCTTCTGAACATAGTCCCTGATGAAATGATATCTGATGTCAATGTGTTTTGACCTGTCATGAAACACTGGATTCTCTGTGAATTTAATGCAACTCTAATTATCACATTGAATAATAGTCGATCTCAACTCCTGATCAAATAGGCCATACAACAACTTGCGAAGCCAAATGGCATCACAACTAGCCTGGCTAGCCGCCATATACTCAGCCTCAGGAGAGCTCAAAGCAACTGACTTTTGCTTTCGACTGAACCACGACACAACTGCTAAACCCAATCCGAAGCAACACACTGAAGTGCTTTTCCTGTCAGAAGCATACCCTGCCCAATTTGAATTTGTGTAACCTACCAACCTCACTCCATCTCCCCGCCTATAGTCCAGACCATAATCAACAGTCCCCTACACATAGCGAAGAATGTGCTTTGCAGCTACCCAATGCGCCCTCCTAGGCTCAACCATGAACTGGCTAAGTGTGTTCACTGCAAAGCATATATCTGACCTAGTGTTGACCAGATACATCAAGGACCCAATAAATTGCCTATAGAATGTGGGATCCAACAAACTAGAATATGAAGCATGAAGCTTCTTCCAATTGGTGATCATAGGTGTAGACATGGGTCTACAGTCTGCCATGGGAAATCTGCTCAACACATCCACAGCATACTGCCCCTGCCCCAGAAAGATATGCCCCTCCTCCTGCGACACCTCAAGCCCCAAAAAGTAATGCATCAGCCCAATGTCCTTCATCTCGAACTCCATAGCAAGATCCTCCTTGCAACCACTAATCAGTCTCTCTATCCCAATAATGAAAAAGTCATCAACATACAGCACAAGAATGAGCGGATCATCTCCTATAACAATGTAGTATAGGTTCGAATTTGCATCACTCTTCGTGAAACCCATCTGCTGCAAGTAAGTATCAATCCTCGAATACCAAGCTCTCGAAGCTTGCTTAAGTCCGTAGAGTGCTCGCCTCAACCGTTATATATGGGTCTGCCGCCCAAGTACCTCAAAGCCCTATGGTTGCTCAACATACACCTCCTGCTCTATAACACTGTTCAGAAATGTGGTCTTCACATCCATCTGATGGATCTGCCAACCCATTTTTGCAGTAATAAAAATAAGGGACCGGATAGAAGTGTAACAAGCTAAGGGAGCGAAGGTCTCATCATAGTCAACTCCCTCTATCTGTGAGAACCCTCTAGCCACAAACCTCGCCTTGAAATTTTCAATGCTGCCATCCGCAGCATGCTTGATCTTGTAGAGCCGCCTGGAAGTCACAACTGACTTGCCCACATGCCTACGCATCGATTCCCAAACATTGTTCTTAATGATAGAGGCATACTCCTCCACCATAGCCTCTCTCCATACCTCCTGGATGGAAACCTCTTCATGTTGATTTGTGGTAGCAACAGATGTGCTCTAGCCATGAAAATTGGTGGAGAGGCTAAGGTACATAAGATCACCAAGTCCCAGAAATCGTTTGGAGAAATTTCACCGAGATGAGGAGTTATTAAAATAATTGATATTTTTAATGGGTTCCTAAGTCTAAATGTAGGAAAATAAAAATATTAATTTGTATTAATAAAAAATGGGTGAGAAAGTTCTAAGTGACGAGGATCAAGCCAAATCTAATCTTAGCCATTGATTAGGGACTTAATCTCGGTCGTTGAAGACTCAACAGGAAAAGTATAAGAAGAGGCTCGAAGGTCAGTTAGAGATACACCAAAATTGGTCAGTTAGTTTGATTTTCTGGAGCGAGGTTTGCTTAGAGAATCGAACCAGTGATTGCAGCGAGGGACAGTTCAGTGGAAGGCCGAGAATACATAGCAGAGGGGCAGAGATAGTGCGAGAGAGACAGCGCAGAGCCTGGGAAGGCTAATGCAGAGGCAGTTGGGACTGACACAGAGGCTGAGGAGGCCAGCATGGGTGATGCAGAGGGCCAGAGGGCTGATGCAGAGAACCAAGTGGCTGATGCAAAGGCAGCAGTAGTTGTGCAAAGGCTAGCAGAGCTGACGCAGGGCCAAGAGGCAGCGCTAGAGATTTTGGTGGGGTAGACTGGAGCTAAGAGGGTGACGCAGTCCCTTGAAGTGACGCAGAGCAGTGGATAAGCTTGGAGCAGCTTTCGTTGTCCAGCTAAGGAGTTGTCGTAGTTGTTGTGGGATCGATTATCTAGTGGGTGATCAGCGAAAATATCTGTCTCCGAGGAGAGGCACTTCTGCCAAGGAAATTCTCTGAAGGGTGAGCCATTTCTGGCACCCTAATTGTATTCAGAAACTGCACAATAATAAAACCCTCATATATGTTGCACCAATTTTCATGCATTGGGTTTTTCTAGGGACAATTGTCCAAAACTAACGGTGTCCTTGTGTGATTGTCTCAGTTATTTCAGTTGTTGATCTGTATATGTGTTGAGGCTGCATTTGTGTTTATTTCGGTATTTATATTTATAAATAACTTGTTAATGGAAAGAACAAGTAGGAGATAATAAACCAGATAATGCAGTAGGACTTTCTAACGTGTTAGACTTACAAATTTCAACATGGTATCAGAGTATAGAAGATCACAGGAGAACTGAAGGCACCAGCAATAATCTGAAGAATTTGCAGCAGTAGCAGCAGTCCCGAGAGACAAAGTTGTTCCAGAGCGGAAGCAGCTAGAGAGGAAGTGACTCAGAGCCTACGTCATCATTTCAAGCCAGGAGGAGGGTTAGTGCAGAGGCAGAGAGGAGCAAATCAGACCTATGCAGTGTTCGGTCATCTTTCTCAGCCAGGAAGGAGCAACATTGTGGCCAAGAGGTGCAGATTCAATCGTTGTTGGGATTGCGCAGAGCCTAAAAGGCTCAGTTTCTTCGGTTGTTGGGGCTTGGGGAGATGTGGGCAAATTGTGATTTGAGGAGCTAGTGGGACGTTGTTTCTGTCGAAGCAGAATAGTGTCTATGGAGACAGAACCAAGGTAGAGGGAGTCACTACCCTGACGGATTTCCAGCCAAGAAATACAGATCCGAGTTACAGTTGCAAGGAGGATTGGAGAGGAGCGGTTTGACAGCTGGCCAAAGGATTTATAGGAGGGAAATCAAGACTTAGAGGGATATTTCCAAAAGGAAAGTCAAGACTCAGAGGGAATCCAGAAGAGGAGCTAAAATGGCAGTGAATGGACTAAGGGATCAGGACAGGTTGGATGGGGCTTCCAACTTTGTCATCTGGAAGGCCAGGATCCTGGTAGTCCTAGATCGACATCGCATCAAGAACTTTGCCTTGAGAACTGTGACTATCCCAGTTGACCCAGCTGAGAACGAGAAGTATGAGGATGCAATGACGAGGGCGAAGTGCATGATCCTAGACGGGGTCAAAGATCATGTCATAGCACATATTGCTAAAAAGAACACAACAAAGGAGATGTGGGACACCCTGACCACCTCATACCAGGGCTCTTCCGTGCAGCGGAAGATGCTATTGGAGAAACAGTGGTGGTCGTATCAAATGCAGAAGGGAGAGTAGATAGATCCATTCCTTCTCAGGTTGCAGGAGATTCGCAACTAGCTTAGTTCCATGGGGTCTACACTGGATCCAGAATTTATGGTCAGGATTGCCCTGAATGCAGTCTCCGAGGAGTGGGAGACATTTGTCCAAAGTATTTTGGGCAGGGCTAGTCTTCCCGATTGGGAGAAGATGTGGGCAACTCTTCGCCAAGAAGAGATCAGGAGGATGACCAAGGTGGGGAGTAGTGGAAAGGGAGGTTGAATCAAGAAAGAGGAGGAAGAAGAAGGACATCTCCAAGGTGAAGTGCTTCCAATGTGGGGAGCTGGGACATTATGCATCCCAGTGTCCCAGGAAGAAAAACAAGGGAGAGGCTTCCAATTCAAAGGCAGCTCCAGCTAAGGTGGAGAAAGAGGTCGAGACTGATGACGATTGTGCCATGAGTGCTCATGCACCTCTAGAGAAGAGGTGGGGAGACATCGAGTTGTAGTCAGGAGGACTACATACAAGGTGCAGGATCCTTGAGGTACCCAAACTCTTGGATCACATCCAGCTATGAGAGCCCTTAACGACAGTAGCATGATGACAGATGTCGGGTGGAGCAAAGTGTGGTGGAGCAGCAAGGCAGGGCTAGAGTGCAGAAATATGAGGCAGCGCAGTGGAGGTTGCAGCAGTGCGAGAGGCACAAAGGTGTTTGCAGCAGCGTAATGGCAGCAGAGGGAGCATAGGATAGCAGCAGAGGCAGCTTCAGCATCACGAGGCTTCCAGACTAACCAGGATGTCAGTGTTTGGGAGAAGACAGTTACTTACTTCTCAGTAACTGAGTTGCAGTGCAGCAATTAGTAGTGGCAGTGCTAGGGGCAGCATGGGCAGCATGTTGAGAGGGAGTTGCGGTACAGATGTGGCAGTGGCAGTCGCAGTGTCATGGGCAGCAGTACAGGAAGCAGCAGTGCAGAGGATGTAAGGCAGCAGGCCAAGCATTAGCATAGGTACCGATGTGGAAGATCAACGTGATGTTTCTATGGTGAGGCATTACTAGAGCACATTTCTCGCTAAGAGGGAGTGTTGATTTATGGTAGTATCAGATGTGCTTTAGCCATGAAAATTGGTGGAGAGGCTAAGGCACATAAGATCTCCAAGACCCAGAAATCGTTTGGGGAAATTCCACCCGGATGAGGAGTTATTAAAATAATTAATATTTTTAATGGGTTCCTAAGTCTAGACTTAGGAAAATAAAAATATTAATTTGTATTAATAAGAAATGGGTGAGAGAGTTCTAAGAGACGAGGATCAAGCCAAATCTAATCTTATTCGTTGATTAGGGACTAATCTTGGCCATTGAAGACTCAACAAGAAAAGTATAAGAGGAGGCTTGAGGGTCAGTTGGAGATACACCAAAATTGATTAGTCAGTTCGATTTCTAGAGCGGGGTTTGCTGAGAGAATCGAACCAGTGATCTGTTGCAGCGAGGGGTAGTTCGGCAGAAGGCTGAGAATACATAGCAAAGAGGCAAAGATAGTGCCAGAGAGACAGCGCAAAGCCTGGGAAGGCTGACGCAGAGGCTAAGGAAGCCAGCGTGGGTGACGCAGAGGGCCAGAGGTCTGACATAGAGAGCCAAGTGGTTGACATAGCAATAGCTGCACAGAGGCTAGCAGAGCTAATACAAGGGCAAGAGGCAGTGCTAGAGATTTTGGAGGGGCAGACTGGAGTTGAGAGGGTGATGCGGAGCAGTGGATAAGCTTGGAGCAGCTTTCGTTGTCCAGCTAAGGAGCTGTCATAATTGCTGTGGGATAGATTATCCGGTGGGTGATCATCCAGAAAATCTGTCTCCGAGGAGAGGTACTTTTGCCAAGGAAATTCTCTTAAGGGTGAGCCATTTCTGGCACCCTAGTTGTATTCAGAAACTGCATAATAATAAAACCCTCATATCTGCTACACCGGTTTTCCCACATTGGGTTTTTCCGGGTACGATTGTCCAAAAATAATGGTGTCCCTTGTGTGATTGTCTCAATTATTTTAGTTGTTGATCTGTATATGTGTTGAGTCTGCATTTGTGTTCATTTCGGTATTTATATTTATAAATATCTTGTTAATGGAAAGAACAAGTAGGAGATAATAAACTAGATAATGCAGTAGGAATTTCTGACGTGTCAGACTTAGAAATTTCAACACCTCATAGCTAGTAGGCTCAGAGTCAACAATGTTGGTAGCCTTGGCTACATAACTGCAAAACCGCTCAGGTGGCACACTCTTCCTATTCACCCTCTTCGAAGGATCAACGGACTCCGCTTTCTTGAAGGTGTCTTAAAGCCACTTGGGCCTTGTCTTCCCTGAAGAAGCTTCCCCATAGGGAACCTCATCCTCTGCCCCCTAGTATGATGAACCAGAAGGTCTTCCAACTGAACCTAGTGTGCCTGTACTAGCACTTGTCCTTGAAGAACCTGTACCGACATATGTGCCTATGTCAGCTGAAGTGCCATGTGAACTCTATACCAATGGACTCCCTAAAGAAGTGCTCATTGAACTCGCCACTGGTGCCCCAAATGTCAGTAACACTAAAGTACCTCCTATACCAGTGAATCCAGAACCCTGAGGTCCTGCTCCCTGTACCTGAACTCCCTGCTAAGGAGAAGTTTGTGACTCTCTCTCATAATACTCCCGTGATCTTCGATAGGCCCTCTCCTCCTTGAACTTCACATCCCTCCTAATCACCGCTCTCCATTTAGAAGGAATGAAGATCCGATAGGCCTTCGAAGTCTCGTTGTAACCCATAAAGATACCCTTCTCTACCATGGGTTCTAGCTTCGTCCTCTGCTCCTTGGGGATATAAGAATATGTGAGACATCCAAAGATACGAAGATGTCCCACATGAGGTTTTTCTCCAATGAAAGCCTCCTTCAGAGTCATATTCCCAATACTCTATGAGGACTCCTGTTCTGAAGATAAATCGCAGTATTGTAGCCCTCAACCCACGAAAACAAAGGCAACCCCTAATCATGAATCATCACTCTAGCAGCCCCAACAATAGCTCTATTCTTCCTTTCATACACCCCATTCTATTGGGGGTTGTAAGGAATTGGGAACTCTCTCCTAATGCCCTCCTGTGCACAAAAGTCAAAAAACCCACCGTCGGTGTACTCACCACCATTTTGTGACCTCAAGACCCGAATCTTCCTACCTATTTATTTTTCCACAAGAGCTTTGAACTCATTAAGGAATTTAGACTTCTGTGATCCATAACATTGTCTAGATAATCTTCGGCAAAATCACATAATCAATCTTTTGTCGACGCGTTTCGAACCAACCAGTGTGGTTCATCGTCAGGACAAGTTGAAGAACTAATCTGGCTTAGCTTGATTAAATAGAGTGTGCAGAGACTCCAACGGCTATATTGCAACGGCTAATTTTGACCTGAGGATCAAAGTCAAACCCCTGATTTTATTATTAATAGAAGCATATAATTTATTATTATTAATAAGTTTATTGTTTAAATATAATGGTCATTATATCTTCATATTTATTAAATAACCTATATTTATTATTATCCCCAAATTATTTAAATACAAATAAATAGAATAAAATTACTATTATTCTTAGAATTTCGTTACAATAGGTAACTGTGTATTTATTTAATAATAATTGTTTAAATCAAAGGGTCCAATGGTAACCTAGATATAAAGGTCATTGATAAATTGTGGTAAACTAAATAATACTAAATATAATGGTCATTAATAAATTAAATCTTCATATAACCTATATTTATTATTATTCCCAAATTTTCTAAATACAATAAATAGTATTAAATTACTATTATTCTTATAATATAGTTACAATAGGTAACTGAGTATTTATTTAATAATAATTATTAAAATTAAGGGTCCAATGGTGAACTAGATCTTCTCTAAAATAAATCATTTTTATTAATTATTTAAATGTAATGGCCCATTCGAAATTAAAATAATAAGTTCATACAATAATTTATGTATATTAAATAATCTATATTTACTTAATAATTTTTAATTCTAATATTATAAATAGTATTCTAGTTAAATCATTATTATGTAAATACCATAATTAAAGTACATGTTTATCTAATTCAGTAATTTATATCCATTAAACAATCAATGTTTATTACTAAAATTTTTTATTAAAATTAACTATGTTATTACTTATAAGGTTTAAAAAAGGGGGTCTATATTAATTCAATATATAGGAAATCAATTAAAGGAAATAACTAGGTTAAAAATCAAAGCAGAGAATCTAATCTAATTTAAATTACCCCCTGGGACAAGGTTAATACCATAATTAGCCCGAAATTACTTAATAACATATTACTAACTCCTGCATTCCAAGATAAACCCGCCAAAAACAGAACTTGAGGAGAGGGAAGACAGAAACCCTAAGACCTAACAAAAGGGGAATGAGGAGGCTAGGAAGACAAGGCTGGGACCCAGCAACTGCTAATCTTCCAGCCATCATCCCTATTAAGATTGTTCGGCCTTTTCTTAATCTCCAGGGCCTCTCTAAATTTGCGATGGTGAAACTGCGCAACTTTGGCAATGACTTGAGCATCTTCTATACAAACATGATGCATAGTCTTCCCCGCATGTTCAGCCAGGGCTGAGGACTTGGTCCTACCATGCCTTAAGTCAGCCGAATGCTCGCTAATCCGTTGATTGATAGAGCGACCAGTCTCACCAATATAAGGGGTCCCACAGGAACAGGGAATGACATAGACGCCCTTCATGTCCTTAGGGTCAATAGGGTCTTTCACAGACCTGAGGGAGCTACGGATAGTGCGGAGAGGTCTAAAAGTTGCGGGCACATCGTACTTCCTCAGAACCCTCGCAATCCTATCTGTGGTCCCTTGGATGTAAGGAAGGTTCACACCCATGATATGGTCTTTAGGGACTCTTCGGATTGAAGGCTCCTTCTTGGCCCTGAGGAAGGCTTTTCGACCTAGGTGCCTATTGTAACCTTTCTTCTCAAAGACATCTAGGAGATGAGCCTTCTCCGTTTCCAGGCTCTCCTCATCCGAAATTCTTACAGCACGTGGCAAGCGTGCTAAGAACCCCTAACTTCTGAGCGGGGAAATGATGCGAAGACGCATGCAAGTATTGTTCAGTATGCGTCTTCTTTCTAAACACCTGATGAGAAAAGGAACCATCCACCTTCTTAGAGATGAGAACATCCAAGAACGGAAGACAACCATTATCTTCTTTTTCCATCGTGAATTTAATGGCGGCGGACTGGTTATTGAGGTGACTGAAGAAACGATCCAGCTCGTCAGGACCATGAGACCAGACAACACCAGTGTCATCAACGAATCTTTTCCAAAGCTTCGGTAAGAGACGAGAGGAGGCCAAAGCCTTAGCCTCAAACTCCTCCATGAAGAGATTAGCGACGACAGGGGACAAGGGGGAGCCCATGGCAACTCCGCAAGTCTGCTCATAGAATTCTCCCTCGAAGCTGAAAAAGGTGGAGGTAAGGCAAAGCTCAACTAACTTAGCCGTATTAGGGTCAGTTAGCTTATTAATTACCTTCATGGCCTCATTGATAGGAATAAAAGTATAAAGAGAGACCACGTCGAAACTTACCAGAATGTCCTTGGGCTCAAGTTTGATTCTCTTAAGATCCTCAATAAAAGAAGTTGAGTCTTTGACAAAGGACTCAGTCTGCCCAACCAAGGGTCTCAACTTTGCAGCGAGGAACTTGGCCAGGAGGTAAGTCGGACCACCAATGGTATTGACAATGGGTCTCAGGGGGACCCCATCCTTATGGATTTTAGGAAGACCATAAATCCTAGGAGTGATGGGGTTACCCTCAATAAGTTTCTGGGCTAGAGGAATCGTGGAATTGCACGACTTGATCGCAAGAGCGACCGCTCTGGAAACCTTTTTGAGGGGATTTTTCGAAAGCTTCTTATAACTCCCACTATTACAGAGATGGTCAAGCATCTTACTTCTGTAATCCTTTCTATCCATGATAACGGCAGCCCCACCTTTATCCGCTTTTAAGACCACAACGTCCCGATTTTCGTTCAAGCTCTTCAGAGCCTCAAACTCAGCCTTGCTAATATTGCTACGGGGAGGCTTAGCCCTCCTCAGGGCAACGGCGCAATCCTGCCTAATTGTGTCTTTAATCTTATCAGGAAGGTTCTTAATGCCATATTCTACATCACAAATGATGTCTTCAACCGGGATTTTTCTGGGAGCTAAGGCAAAATTAAGACCCTTCCTTAAGAGACTAAAAACCGCGGGCGGAAAAGAAAAACTTGACAGATTCACCACCTTATTGTCCTGAGGGAAGGAACTCGAACTACCCACCGACAAACCCTTAATATCACCTTTACGATTAAGGCTATCAATACCATCTAACACTTTATTAAAATGACCACTATTATTATTAAATGCTTTATTAAAATCACACCTCGGATTCTCGACTTTATTATTTATATTATTACATTTATATATTGCAGCTTTATTATCGTAATCGCCATCGTTAATGATACCATAATGCTTATTTTTGATATTCAAATTAACGCTAACACCCAAATCATTAACCAGATTGGGGTCTCCATTACTTATCAGGTTATTATTTATATTATTACCTCGCTTTGAACTCTTTAAAGCGACTGAAGACCTCACCCTTGGTCTTCAAGAAATATATGCAAATCCTGCTAAAGTAGTCATCAAAGAATATTTCAAATCTACTGAAATCCTATTGCAGTAACTGGAATTTATTTTTCTAATTGTTAATTAATATAACAATTTATCTGTTATGGAAAATACCAAATAAATCACATTGCAACCTTCACAAATAAATTGCGGAAGAAAATAGCACTGGAAACTGAGAAATTCTAGCACACATAAAAATTTAACAAAGTTATTTTTGGACAAATATCCTCGAAAAAACCCAACTTGGTAAAATTGGTGCAGCAACTGAGGGTTTTTAGT
The DNA here is from genome assembly GCA_031772625.1 of Pinus tabuliformis. Classification (NCBI taxonomy): domain Eukaryota; kingdom Viridiplantae; phylum Streptophyta; class Pinopsida; order Pinales; family Pinaceae; genus Pinus; species Pinus tabuliformis. Next base: position 1,660,243,934 of record CM062818.1, on the reverse strand, counting down.
ATTATACAGGAGTGAAATTTGAGTACAATCTACGGATGCCAAACTAGCAATCTAGACAGCAAATATCTGACAACAAATAATTAAAGAAAAATTCTCTCACTCCACAAGCAATCCCGACACTAGCTCCTCCAGAAAAATGGTCGTCCAAACCCTTGCATAGGCCCTCTACGCAGTCCTTGTGTTGCCTATCAAACATGTGGCTTAGTTCAACCTCTGATCAAGCCGTCCTGCCCGTCTCTACTACTGGTGATGACTTTCATGGCCTCTGGAAGACTTTCCCGGCCTCTAGAAGCTTAATCGACTTCCTCCCCAGCTAAATCGAACTACTCTGCTAAAGCTATTGCGCGGTCCTTGCACAGCTTATGCGTGGGATACTAGCTGTTGACTCTCTGTATCAAGAAATCTTCCTCCAAACCACTATCCCTGCCCCTCACCGTTTCTGTTTCCTTCTTTGGCTTTCCGACAACTACCGCTGATCTCTGGAAATCGATCTGCCAAGGAAATCGAACCCCACAAGTGTATCAAGTGTGTTCTCCATCTACCCATCAACTTCTTATAATCTTTTATTGGACCAAGATTAAAACTTAATCAAGGGTCCAGATTAATTCTCGGTTGATCCGTGAGTTTCTAGATAATTCTTACCTTATCTCAATTAATTCTAATTAATTAGCCTATTTCCCTAAGCTTAGACTTAGGAAATAATTAAAAATGGGCGAATAATCTAATTGAGACACTTCTAGGTGGAATTTCCATAAACGATTTCTGGGTTATGGAGAACTCCTTTGTTTTAGACACTCCACAAAGTTTCGAGACTAGAACACTTCTGATGCCACAGAAACTAACAATGGAATCCTATTGGAATTTCTAAGTTTAACCAGTTAGAAATTCGTCATGTACTATCTGGTTTATTTCTTCCTACCTGTTTAATTACTTAACAAGTTATTTACCATGTAAATATTGAAAATAAACACAAGTACAGTATCAACATCTACAGATCATCAACTGAAAGAAAACAAGCACACAAGTGACAACGTTATTTTTGGACCAATGTCCCCGGAAAAACCCAATGCAGGAAAACCGGTGCAACTATTCAAAGGGTTTTATTATTATGCAATTTTCAGAATACAACTAGGGTGCCAAAAATGGCCCACCCAACAAAGAATGCCCTAAGCAGTAGTACCTCTCCTCGGAGACAGATATTCCGGCTGATTAATCACCGAATGAACGATCCCACAACAACAATTGCAGCTCCCACTGCTCTACGTCACTCTGCTAGGGACTGCGTCACCCTACCCGACTCATCAACTCCCTATCTGTCCCACGAAATCCTCCTAGTGATGCCTCTTGCCCCTGCATCAGCTCTATTAGCCTCTGTGTCAGCTTCTGGAGCTTATGCGTCAGCCCTTAGACCCTCTGCATCACACATGCTAGCCTCTCCTAGCTCTGCGTAGCACCCAGCTGCCTCTGCGTAGCACCCAGCTGCCTCTACGTCAACCTCTCCCACCTTTGCGCTGTCTCTCTGGTACCAACTCTACCTCTCTACTATGTATTCACTGCCCCTCGTTGCTGATCATTGATTCTATCTCTCTTAGCAAACCCTGCTTTAGAGAATAGAATGACTGATCACTCTGGTGTATTCTCCAACTGACCCTCAAGCCTCCTCTTATACTTTTCTCGTTCGTCTATCAACAACCGAGAATAAATCTCTAATCAACAGCTAAGATTAGATTTGGCTCGATCCATGACTGTTGGAACATTCTAACCCAGTTTTATATTAATACCCATTAATATTTTATTTTTCTAAGTTTAGACTTAAAAACTCCATTGAAAATATTAATTATTTTAATATCTCCCAAACCAATTAGAATCTACCCAAACCATTTCTGAGTCTTGGAGATCTCATGTGCTTTAGCCTCTCCACCAATTTTCATGGCTAGAGCACATCCCATGCTACCCCAAATCAACACTCCCTCTTAGCGAGAACTGTGCTCTAGTAATACTCCACATTAAGCATCACCTTGATTATCCGGCACCAGTGCCTGTGCTGATGCTAGGCCTCCCCGCCCAACATCCTCTCCACTGCTGCCCATGGCCCTGCCACTGCCACTACTACATTCGTATGGCAGCTCCCTCTACATTTGTGCTGTTGCTGGTCCATCCTCTCAGCACTACATCTGCACTACATCCCCTCTCATCATGATGCATCTTGCTGCCCATAGCACTGCCACTGCTAAATGTGGCACTGCAACTCAGTTACTGAGAAGCAAGTAACTGATCCTCCCAACTTCTGACATCCCTGTCAGGCTAGAAACACTTCCGATGTTGAAGCTCCCTCTGCCACTAACAAGTGCTCCCTCTACTGACCTGTGTGTTGCTGCAACAACTCCCTGCATCTCGTACCATTACACACCTGTTTGTGCCATCCTGCACTGGTGCAACACTCCTGTGCCTCTCAGACTGCTGCAACCTGCTAGCCTCGCGCTGTCCCGGGACTCCTGCACTGTAGCACTCTATGTCGCTCCATCTACATCCGTCTCCACCGACATCCGTCAGTCCTGCTACTCCTCTTCGGGGCTCCCATAGCAAGGTATAATCCAAGAGGTTGGGTACCTCAAGGATACTGCCCCTCATCGCCTATAGTCCATCTGACTACAGCTCGATGTCTCCCCACTTCTTCTCAAGTGGCACACGAGCACTCATGGAACAATCGTCATCCTCCTCGACTTCTTTCTCGCACTCGCTGGCGCTACCTTGGTCTCAGAAGCCTCTCCCTTGCTCTTCTTCCTAGGACACTGGTTCGCAAAATGATCTAGTTCCCCACAATGGAAGCACTTGACCTTGGAGAGGTCCTTCTTCTTTCTCCTCCTGCTTTCCCACAGACGCTAGAGTCGCATCCTCTTCGTCCTCCTTCTTGATTCTGACCCCTTTGCCGCTATTCCCCGCCTTGGTCACCCGTCAAATCTCTTCTTGACGAAAAGTCGCCCACAGTTCCTCCCAATCCGGAAGGCTCGTCCTACCTAGTATGCTCTGGACAAATACCTCCCAATCCTCTTAGACTGCGTTCAATGTGGTCCTCACCATCAATTCCTGATCCGGCATGGCCCTTATGGAAGTTAGTGTTGGAATTTCTAAGTTTGACACGTTAGAAACCCTCCATGCACTTTACTAATTTATTCCTTCCTACTTGTTCTGATTAATTAACAAGTTATTTACCATGTAAATACTGAAAATAAACACAAGTACATGCTCAACACATTATATATCATCAACTAAAGGAAACAGAAACAAGCACACAAATGACACCGTTATTTTTGGACTAATGTCCCCGGAAAAAACCCAATGCGGGAAAACTGGTGCAACAATCTGAGGGTTTGATTTATTAAGCAGTTTCAAAATACAATCTGGGTGCCAAATCCGGCTCACCCAACAGAGAAAAATCTCGGCAGTAGTACCTCTCCTTCGGAGACAGATGCTCCGCTGAAACCCCGGATAAACTGTTATGTAAAAAATTAGCTAGTCTTTAATTTTAGGTTTAATTAGACGAAAGGGCATGATCTTTCCCCAAAGGGTGCCCATGGCAGTATATAAGCCAGGAAACCCCATTGTAAACAACATCATTTGTCAATTCATCTTTTTAATAAAATATTTATATATCTATTTCTGCATATCAGAAGTTTTTTGTTTCATCTGGTATCAGACCCAGCCGCTGCTGCAACTCTGTTCGTTGTTCTTTTCCATCAACGTTCCATCTGCCCGTACGTCCGCTGTGTATTTCCACCGCCACTCTGCCTGTGTCCCCATTCTTCCTGACCAGCCATTCGACTGTTGCCCTATCCTGCCAAATCTCCCGCTGCCTGCGTCTACTTTCACTGCTGTCATCCTCTCTTCTGCTGCTGCCTGCAACCCCCGTAACTGCCCTGCGCGTGTCCATCCTCTCTGTCGTCTGCTCGTTGAATCCCCGAACAATGTGCTAGCCATCCGCATTAAATCACCGTTGAATTGGCCGCATCGCTCTTCCGTCGTCGCCTACCGCCTGTTCTAAACCAAGATTCAGTCATCGTGACGGTTCATGTGATTGTTCGTGCTGTCGTGGGTAGAGATATAAACGTTTATATCAGAAAAATATATATATAACGATTAATTTATATATATATACCGTGCATTCAATTAATTAAAAGAAAAAAGAAAAAAAAGTATTACGTATCACATTATATGTAATTAATTAATTATATAGAACTAAAACTATATAATAATAATAAAAATTATTACATATATGTGAATAATATTAATTAATTAAAATAATATTTTAATTAATTAATTTAAATATATCTATATATATATATATATATATATATATATATATATATATATATATATATTATTTAAGCTGGCAAATAAATACACGCCCCCGCAAACCCGTTCGATGTGACAATGACAATGGCAGATTTCCAAAAAAAATTGTTGGACCCGGAGCATAAGATAAATAGCAACCACGATGAGGCCAGTAAAAGATTAAATGAATTCCAGATCAAGCTTGGGGAGCAAGCTGAAGAAATCAAAAATCTTCATGATATGACAAATCGAATAGAAATAAAGATGGAAAATCAACATGTCCAAATAGAAGTAAACATCAAAGATGCCTTAACAATGCTGAAACTTCTGTGTAAAAAGATGAATTGTACACCCGAACAACTACTAAAAGAAAATGAAGAGAATCAAGAACACATCTCATCAGACTCAACAAAGTCAACAGACTCTCATGAAAAAGTTGAATCCACAAGAAAATCAGCGACACCCCACCAAGAAGTGAGTAACACAGCCTTTACAAACAAGCAACTCTGGGATAACTTTACCAATCAACACCCTTTTTTTCGCTCAACCATTAGCAAAATACCAGCAAAGGGCAAAATTCGAGATGCCTAAATTCGATGGAAACGAAAAAAACAATGTTGCATGGATAAATATAGTAGAAGAATACTTTGAAATATATGACATCAATGATGATGACGAAAAGCTCAAGCATGCATCCATGAAAATGGAAGGAGAAGCATATAACTGGTATATGTGGTGGAAAAAGACAACACACGTCATTAGCTGGAGGGAATTTAAAGATGCATTCTTTAAAATATTCCAAGGTGTAAAGGAAGAAGAGTTCTTTTCAAAACTCATCAAATTACGACAAAAAGGAAGTGTGGACGAATACACTCAAGAATGGGAGGCCGTAGTAACAGGAGTACCTAGGTTATCAGAATCTCGTCTAAGTCAGTCATACATCTCGGGACTCAAAACCCATTTACAAGCAGAACTTGAGATGCATGACATTACATCAATAGAAGTAGCAAGACGAAAAGCAAAAACAACCGAAAAGAAATCCAAACCAATATTTTGGTCAAAAGCGGAAAAAACATATTCAAGATGAAGGGTACCCCAATATGTGGACTCAAATAATACGAGATATGTTCCACCACATCGTCGTGAAGATGAAAAATCTAATGTGGAAATGCAACAGATAAAAGAGGGTAAATGCAAGCGCTGTGGTGAGAAGTGGGACCCCAAACATAGGTGTGCTAAAGGAAAAGAACCCAAGAACCTATATAATTGTGAAGCAACCAATGAGTCAAACAGTGAAGATTCTGACATAGAAGAAACAGAAGATGCCCCAGAATTCTCACCAGAATTAGATGACGGAAGTATTTCACAAGTGTCATTATCAGCTATGACAGGTATATCACAACCTCAGACTTTAAAGTTAAAAGGACACATAAAGAAGAACAACGTGGTGGTTCTCATCGACTCTGGTAGCGCACACAATTTTTTAGATACAACCATGGCAAAGAGACTCAATATTTTTTCATTTCCCTTACCAAACATGAAAGTGATGGTAGCTAATGGTAAGAAGATTGAAAAGGTGGGGAAATGCCATAAGGTTAATTTGCAGATTCAAGACTTTAATTTAGAGTCTTTGTTCTTCACGGTACTGTTAGGAGGAGTAGATGTAGTCTTAGGTACCCAATGGCTACAAACTTTAGGTACTTATGCCGCCAACCATCAAGTACAATTTATAAAATTCAAGTGGGGAGGTCAGAAGTAAAAACTACACGGATTCCAAGCACCAGAAAATCAAGTTGTATCATCATCTCAAATGATGGAATTGAGTCGAAAAGGAGCACATGTGTATGTAGTACAATGTCACCAATTAGAAATGTTATCTGCAAATATGACCAGAGAAGAGTCACCAGAGATACAAGATCTGATTTGGAAGCATGAAAAAGTATTTCAAGATCTACCTATGAAGATGCCGCCTAATAGGGAAAGTCAGCAAACAATAGAAGTCAAGGCAGGGTTAGACACTGTCAACATCAAGCCATACCGATATCCACATCTCCAAAAAATGGAAATTGAGAGATTAATCCAAGACCTTTTAAAGTGTGGGACTTTGATCATCTTGGAATATCTGATCAAGTGGAAGAACTTACCCAAAGAAGACGCTTCTTGGGAGAATGAATCATTCTTCAACAACATCCGTCGTTACTTATGCTTTGAGGACAAAGCATTCTTTCGAGAGGAAAGCAATGTTATGTAAAAAATTAGTTAGTCTTTAATTTTAGGTTTAATTAGACGAAAGGGCACGATCATAAGATCATGCCCTTTCCCCAAAGGGTGCCCATGGCAGTATATAAGCCAGGAAACCCCATTGTAAACATCATCATTTGTCAATTCATCTTTTTAATAAAGTATTTATATATCTATTTCTGTGTATCAGAAGTTTTTTGTTTCATAAACACTCTGGCAACTCCTCAGCGCCAATTTGCCCCACGAAAAACCCCAGCGTCAGCCTCTAGGGACTATGTCTGCCTCTTCTACCCTCTGCTCAACTTTTCTGGCAGTTCAGGCTTCTGCCCTCTGCGTCAGCTTTCCCGACAATTCCAGCAATTCCCGGCAATTCCGACTATTCCCGGAAGTTCCTGGCAGTTCCGGATTTTGCCCTCTGCGTCAGCTTTCCCGGTTGTTCAGGCAGTTCTGGTTGTTCCCGACAATTCTGGCTTCTTCCCTCTGCGTCAGCTTTCCTAGTTATTCCGGTAGTTCCGGTTGTTCTCGGCGGTTCCGGCTTCTGCCCTCTGCGTCAGCTTTCCCGACTGCTGCAATGATCCTCCCGGCACTATCTTTGCCTCTATGTTTCTATATTCACTGCCCTTCAGCTGCAACTCCAGATCACTCTCTCAACTTTCTCAGCAAACCCAACCCCAAAAAGTCGAAATCTTGATCTCTTAGTGTATTCTCCAAGTGACCCTCAAGCCTCCTCTTATACTTTTCTCATTGACAGATCAACGACCGAGATTAAGTCCCTAATCAATGGCTAAGATTAGATCTGGCTTGATCCATGACTTTTGGACCATTCGAACACATTTTTATATTAATTCATATTATTATTTTAAATTCCCTAAGTTTAGACTTAGGGACTCCATTAAATATATAAATTATTTTAATATCTCCCAAACTGTTTAGAATCTGCCCAAACCCTTTCTGGGTATTGGAGATATCATGTGCCTTTTGTGGCTAGATCACATCCGATATTGCCCCAAATCAACACTCCCTCTTAGCGAGGACTGTTCTCTAGCAATACTCTTCACTAAGTATTACTCTGATCATCCGACATCGGTCCCTGATGTTAGGTCTGCTGCCCATAATCTGTATTGTTGCATCCCGTACTGCCACCCATGGCTCTGCCACTGCCACTGCTACATTTGTACGACAACTCCCTCTGCATCCGTGCTGCTGCACATGGTCCTGCAACTATCACTGTTGCGTTTGCACTGCATCCCCTTTCATCATGCTACATTGTGTTGCCCATAGCACCGCCACTGCTAACTACTACACTGCAACCCAGTTACTGAGAAGTAAGTAACTGATCTCCCAACTCTGACATCTCTGTCAGGCTAGAGACACTCCCGATGCTGAAGCTCCCTCTGTCGCTAACAAGTGCTCCCTCTCTAACATCTACGCTGCTGCAACAACTCCCTGCATCTCACACCGTTGCACACCTCTCTGTGCCATCCTACACTGGTGTAACACTCCCATGCCTATCGCACTGTTGCAGCCTGCTAGCCTTGCATTATCCTGGGAATCTTGCATGATAGCTCTCTCTGTCACTCCATCCTCATCCGTCTCTGCCGACATCTACCAGTCCTGCTACTCCTCTTCGGGGCTCCCGTAGCATGGTCTGATTCAAGAGGTTGGGTACCTCGAGGATCCTGCCCCTCATCGCCTATAGTCCGTCTGACTACAGCTCGATGTCTCCCCACTTACGCTCAAGTGGCGTGTGTGCACTCATGGCACAGTCATCGTCCGTCTCCACTTCCTTCTCTACCCTTGCTGGTGTTGCCTTGGTCTCGACTCTCGAAGGCCTCTCCCTTGTTCTTCTTCCTTGGACACTGGATCGCATAATGACCTAGCTCCCCACAGTGGAAGCATTTGATCTTGGAGAGGTCCTTCTTCTTCCATTTCTCTTGCTTTCCCTCAGATGCTAGGGCAACATCCTCCTCCTCCTCCTTCTTGACTCTGATCCCCTTGTCGCTGCTTCCCACCTTGCTTAGCCTTCTGATCTCTTCTTGGCAAAGAGCCGCCCACATTTCCTCCCAATGTGGAAGGGTCGCTCTGCCCAGTATACTCTGGACAAATACCTCCCAGTCTTCTGAGACTGCGTTCAAGGTTGTTCTCACCATCAATTCCTGATCCAGTGTGGCCCCTATGGAAGTCAGTTGATCCCGGATCTCATTCAGTCGACCGAGGAAGGTGTCGATCGGTTCTCCCTTCTTCATCTGGTATGATCACAACTGATTTTCTAGTAACATCCTTCTTTGCACAGAAGTATGCTGATACAATTTCTTTAGGGCCTCCCACATCTCATTTGTTGTTTCCTTCTCAACAATGTGTGGTACTACATGGTCCTTGACACCATCAAGGATGATGCTCTTGGCCCTCGCCAATGCCTCCTCATACTTGTCATTATCAGTTGGGTCAATTGGGATCGCTATCATCCTCAAGGCAAAGTGCTTGACACGATTTCTGTCAAGTACGGATAAGATTTTGGCCTTCCAAACTGCGAAGTTTGAGGCTCTGTCCAGTCTGTCCTGGTCTCTTACTCCATGTAGTGCCATGCTGCTCTTCTACTTCCCTCCTGGAAGTTCTCAATGTGACTCCCTTTGAGCCTTGATTTCCCTCCTGGAAACCCTTCTGCCGATGTCGAGATGCCCCCTACTCTGATCATCTGTGCAACTGCACCACTGATCCAGATTTCTCGGCTAGAAACCCTTGGTAGCAACTCCCTCCTCCTTGGCCTTACCCTATTAGGTATTTTTCTGACTACAGTACCCCACCAACTCCACTTTGCAACTTACCCACAGCCTCCTAAACCCCAGCAACCTAAAGGTGAGAGCTCCTAGGCTCTACGCAGTCCCGGCACCAGCAAACTAGCTCCCTCAACCAACTGCGTCAGCCCTCCTAGCCTCTGTGTGGCTCTGCATGAGCCTGTCTTTGCCTCCTTCAGCCTCTGCGCAGCCTCTTCTTGGCTCGAACTTGATGACACAGGCACTGCATCACCCCTTCCTTGCTGCTTTGCTGCTAGGAACAGCTTCTGTCACTCGGGACAGTTGTTTTCTGTTGCTGCTGCTATGCTCTGCTGATGTCCTTAGTTATCCTATGATATGCAACCACGCTCTGATACCATGTTGAAATTTCTAAGTCTAACACATTAGAAACCCTCCATGCACTTTACTGATTTATCCCTTCCTACTTGTTCTGATTAATTAACAAGTTATTTACCATGTAAATACTGAAAATAAACACAAGTACATGCTCAGCATATTACAGATCATCAACTGAAGGAAACATAAACAAGCACACAAATGACACCATTATTTTTGGACTAATGTCCCTGGAAAAAACCCAATGCGGGAAAACTGGTGCAGCTATCTGAGGGTTTGATTTATTAAGCAATTTCAAAATACAATCTGGGTGCCAAATCCAGCTCACCCAACAGAGACAAATCTCGGCAGTAGTACCTCTCCTTCGAAGACAGATGCTCTGGCTGAAACCCCAGATAAACACTCTAGCAACTCCTCGGCTCCAATATGCCCCATGAATAACCCCAGCGTCAGCCTCTAGGGATCGCATCTGCCTCTTCTACCCTATGCGTTAGCTTTGCCGGCAGTTCCAGTTGTTCCCGACAGTTCCGGCTTCTGCCCTCTGCGTCAGTTTTCCCAGCGATTCCAGCAATTCCGACTATTCCCGGAAGTTTTGGCTTCTGCCCTCTACATCAGCTATTCCGGCAGTTCCAGTTGTTCCCGGCAGTTTCAGCTTATGCCCTCGGCATCAGCATTCTCGACTATTCTGACAGTTCACGGCAGTTTTGGCTTCTGCCCTCTGCGTCAACTTTCCCAACTGTTGCGTTGATCTTCCCAACACTATCTCTGCCTCTCTGCTTCTGTATTCACTGCCCCTCAGCTGCAACTCCAGATCACTCTCTCAACTTTCTCAGCAAACCCAGCCCCAAAAATTTGAAATCTTGATCTCTTGGTGTATTCTCCAAGTGACCCTCAAGCCTCCTATTATACTTTTCTCGTTGACAGATCAACGGCCAAGATTATGTCCCTAATCAACGGCTAAGATTAGATCTGGCTTGATCCATGACTTTTGGACCTATCTAACACAATTTATATTAATTGACATTAATATTTTAATTTCCCTAAGTTTAGGCTTAGGGACTCCATAAAAAATATTAATTATTTTCATCTCCCAAACTATTTAGAATTTTCCCAAACCCTTTCTGCATATTGGAGATCTCATGCGCCTTAGCCTCTCTACCAAATTTCGTGGCTAGAGCACATCTGATGCTACCCCAAATCAACAGTTAGTTGGTCACGAATCTCCTTCAATCAACTGAGGAAGACATCTATCTGCTCTCCCTTCTGCATCTGGTATGAACTCAGCTGATTTTCAAGTAACATCTTCCTCTGCACGGAAGTATGCTAGTACAATTTCTTCAGGGCCTCCCACATCTCATTTGTCGTATCCTTTTCGGCAATATGCGACACCACATGATCCTTGACCCCATCAAGGATGATGCACTTTGCCCTGGCCATTACCTCCTCGTACTTCTCATTTTCAGCTGGGTCAACTGGGATCGCTATTGTTTTCAAGGTGAAGTCCTTGATGTGATATATGTCTAGAATGGACAAGATCTTGGCCTTCTAGACCACGATGTTGGATGCTCCGTCCAACCTATCCTGATCTCTTAGTCCATTCACGGCCATCTCTCTACTCTTTCTTTTGACTCCTCCAAGTCTCTCTACTTCCCTCCTAGAAGTCCTCTGTTTGACTCTTGCTGAGTCTATCAACTTCCCATCTGGAAGTTCTCAGTTTGACTCCCTCTAAGTCTCGATTTCCCTTCTGGAAATCCTTCAACGTCAAATTGCCCACTCCGATTGTCTAGCACTAATCAGGATTCCTTGGCTAGAAATCCACCTCGGCAGCAACTTCCTCCACCTTGGTCTTGCCCTATTAGGTACTATTCTGACCACAGTACCCCACTAGCTTCGCTCCGCAAACTACCCACAGCCTCCTATGCCCCAACAACTGAAGGATTGAGCCACTTGGCTCTGCGCAATCTTGGCACCGGCAAATCAGCTCCCCTAGCCAACTGCATCAGCCCTCCTGGCCTCTGCGTGAGCCTGATTCTGCCTCCCTTAGCCTCTGCGCTGCCTTTCTTTGGCCCAGAATGATGACGCAGTCTCTGCGTCACTCCTTTCTCTGTCGCCTTCTGCACGGACCATCTCTGTCACTCGAGACAATTGAATCTGATGTTACTGCTCTGCTAGTTGATGCCTTCAGTTATCCTGTGATCTGCAACCATACTCTGATACCATGTTGGAATTTCTAAGTTTAACCCATTAGAAATTCTTCCTCTATTATCTAGCTTATTTCTTCCTACTTGTTTAATTACTTAACAAGTTATTTACCATGTAAATACTGAAAATAAACACAAGTATAGTATCAACATCTACAGATTATCAACTAAAAGAAAACAAGCACACAAGTGACACCATTATTTTTGGACGAATGTCCCCGGAAAAACCCAATGCAGGAAAACCGATGCAGTTATTCAAAGGATTTTATTATTATGCAGTTTTCATAATACCACTAGGGTGCCAGAAATGGCCCACCCAACAGAGAATTCCCTTAGCAGTAGTACCTCTCCTCGGAGACAGATATTCTGGCTGATTAATCACCGAATGAACGACCCCACAGCAACAATTGTAGTTCCCATTGCTCTGCATCACTCTAATAGGGACCGCGTCACCCTACCCGGCTCACTGGCTCCCAGTCTGTCCCACGAAATCCTCTCAGCGCTGCCTCTTGGCCCTGCATCAGCTTCTGGAGCTTTCGCGTCAACCCTTAGACCCTCTGCGTCACACACGCTGGCCTCTCCTAGCTTTGCGCAGCTCCTAGCTGCCTCTGCGTAGTACCCAGCTGCCTCTACATCAACCTCTCATGGCTCTGCGCTGTCTCTCTGGTACCAACTCTTCCTCTCTACTATGTATTCACTACCCCTCGCTGCTGATCATTGATTCTATCTCTCTTAGCAAACCCCGCTCTAGAAAATAGAATCACTGAACACTCTAGTGTATTCTCCAACTGACCCTCAAGCCTCCTCTTATACTTTTCTCGTTGGTCTAATCAACAGCTAAGATTAGATTTGGCTTGATCCATGACTTTTGGAACATTCTAACCCAGTTTTATATTAATTGTTGAAGTTTCTAAGTCTGCCAGTTAGAAACCCTCCATGCACTTCACTGATTTATTCCTACCTACTTGTTTTGTTACTTAACAAGTTATTTACAATGTAAATATTGAAAATAAACACTAGTGCATGCTCAACATATTACAGATCATCAACTGAAGGAAAGAGAAACAAGCATACAAAATGACACCATTATTTTTGGACCAATGTCCCCGAAAAAAACCCAATGCGGGAAAACCGGTGCAGCTATTTGAGGGTTTTCTTATTAAGCAATTTCAGAGTACAATCTGGGGGAAAAATCTGGCTTACCAACAGAGAATGTCCTTGGCAGTAGTACCTGTCAGTCTGAGACAAATGTCTTGTCTGAAACCTCAGATAAACCCTCTCGCAGTTCCTCAGCGCCAATCTGCCCCAGAAACCCCAGCGTCTGCCTTTCTGGACTGCGTCAGCCTCTCTCTGCCCAGCACTGGCCCTGCGTCACCCTGAATGGGCCTACGTCAGCCTCAGGAGGCCCTACGTCAGCCTTTTGGCCCTCTGCATCAATTACGCTGGCCTCTCTGAAGCACTGCGCAGCTCCTGGCTGCCTCTACGTGGCCCTGCGTGAGTCCTGGATGCTAATGCATCACTCTCTCTGGCTCCTGTGCTGATCTCCTGGCACTATCTCTGCCTCTTTGTCTTTCTGTACTCACTGCCCCCCAGCTGCAACTCTGATCACTGATTCTATCTCTCTTAGCAAACCCTGCTCTGGAGAATAGAATAACTGATCATCTGGTGTACTCTCCAAGTGACCCTCAAACCTCCTCTTATACTTTTCTCGTTGACATATCAATGGCCGAGATTATGTCCCTAATCAACGGCTAAGATTAGATCTGGCTTGATCCATGTCTTTTGGACCATTCTAACACGGTTTTATATTAATCCACATTAATATTTTAATTTCCTTAAGTTTAGACTTAGGGACTCCATTAAAAATATTAATTATTTTAATATCTCCCTAACTGTTTAGAATATGCCCAAACCCTTTCTGGGTATTGGAGATCTCATGTGCCCTAACCTCTCCACCAAATTTTGTGGCTAGAGCACATCCGATGCTACCCCAAATCAACATTAATACCCATTAATATTTTATTTTTCGTAAGTTTAGACTTAGGAACTCCATTAAAAATATTAATTATTTTAATATCCCCCAAACCGGTTAGAATCTGCCCAAACCATTTCTGGGTCTTGGAGATCTCATGTGCTTCCCGCCTGGAATTCTTGTGCTAAACAACACTTTACCCTTGCGCTAAACAGCTCCAAGAGAAGATGAAGTGTTAAGTGTAATAGTCAAAAGATGATTAGCAAATGAATCCATCCTCCTTTTATAATTTATCCCCATGCTCCTAGACTCTTTTTTTAAATATTATTTTATTGGGTGAGGGCCATTTTCCACTAAGTGGCTTTTGCCTCCATTTTAATAAAATAATAATTTGCCACCAATCTCCAATAAAATAATACTTGCCACCTTTCTCCAAAATAATATTTGCCCCTTTTACTTAATATTTACCAAAATTGGGGATATTACAAAACTTGCCCAGGAACTTGATCTCCTCCTCAAACTACTTCCCACATGCGAAGGAGAGAGAATGAATGTGTGATTGATTCATATCCAAATGAGAAAATCAAGTGCCTTTTTATAGAGGATTTAGGGTGCCCTTATGCTGGGATGACTTTATCTTTTTGGAGGCAGTTTTAAATTTAATTTTTCCTCCTAAAAATTAAATTTTAATTTCCCTCTCAAATTTAATTTAGGCCAATTTAAATTTAATTTCTTTTCCTCTTAAATTACTTTTGTGGGCCAATATGCGTAGCTGGGGATTGCCTCTCACAGCTAACCAAAATTCAATATGGAGCAACAGCAACAGGTAAAACTAACATTTGTTTGTCAGTTTACCCACTCACTCATTATTTTTATTTTCATTTCATATGTATTTCTTTCTTTTTTGACACTTAAGAGTTGCCTTGGCACTCCTATAATACTACTGTGGCTTCTTGTACACTTTAGGCCCATTAACCTACTTATTGGTCACCCCCGGAAATTAATAAAATTATCTTATTTTATTTTTATATAGCTTTCAAGGTCAATTTCACCTCACTATATCAGATCAATGCTTCTTTTATCAAGGCTTGTTTGAGTAAGCTATTTATTTTTACCTCCATTTTGAATCATTTGAGATAGAAGCAACAATCTGTGCTGAAATGGTAGAAAATTTATTGAAATGGAGTTGAGCAACGGTTTGTATGGCTTGTTCTCTGGAGACATGGAATATATGACTAATAACAAGAAAAGATTATTTGAAAAGGCTACTTACGTTTTGCTATATTTTGAATTATTTGAGATATAAGCAACAATCTGTATTGAAATGCTAGGAAAATTAATGAGAGAGAGTTGACCAATGATTTGTGTGGCATTTTCCCTGGAGATTTAGAATGTATGGCTAAGAACAAGAGAAGTCATCAAACAACCTTTGTCAGGCATCGAATAGTATTTGCAGGCTAAAACAGTAATGGGTGCTATGGAAAAGGAGTTGAAGTTAATGACCAGGAAAGAGGACAAAAGCCTGAGAAGATATCATGAGGTAGAAAAATTTCTATTAGAAACAGTTAGAGCAAAGCGTAAGGGGTTTCATGAGTCACACACAAAAGCTTAGCTGATACCAAAGTGTATCATGATGTTATACCTTTCTTGGTCAATAAGTTAAAAAAAATTCAAGAAGAGCACCAGGAATAACAGAATATGTGTATCACCAATGTTTAAATATTTTAGAAAACAAACAAGAAAAGAAGAAATCTTACCAATGAGGATCTTTTTCACATGGTATTCCTAAGACCAATGCTACTATTATTCCAACACTTGTCGCAAGTGAACAGATGGCTCCGAATGAGCCTCTATACTTTGTTGGTGACACCTGAAGTTATTGGACATTCAGCATGGAAGAAAAAGTGGAAATCAGAATAGACACAACACATAATTTTGGTGTCACAAATATGAGTGGATGCAAGAAAGAGATAAAGGCAAACACTCACTAGAAAATGATGTTTTCATCCTTATCTGTAATATTTTTTATAATAACATAAGAGAATATCATTTTCCTTCCATTATCAAAAATTAAAATTAGATTATAAGAAAGCCTCAATTTATTAATTAACAAAGGGATAAATTGATAATGTATGAAGCTATAAACGGAAAACTAGAGACTATTAAATATCTTGTTTTCTTATGATTTGAGGAAAATATTTTAAGTTGAGCAGAAGGTGAACTATATAAAGACTCATAATGCAAACTGCATTTGTCCAGAATCATCTATATGTTTCTCCTAAAAACAGAATGTGAATATGAACATCCAATTGTAGAAAATTGAAAGGTACTGCTGGTCAGCCTTGAGGGAAAGCAGAGTTTCAGCCAGAACAAAATGAGTCAGCACTTGTTGGTGAGCCAAATCCAAAATCCGACTTTCCAGGACACAACTGCACTTTTGCTATGGAACCAAGTCTTACAGTAGATTACAAAAAACACACTACTTAAAAGTTTAATCTCAACACAAATCAGCTTCGTAACTTCAGTAATATCAAGTTTCTTAGGTATAAACCAAAAAAAATAAAACAAACACTAGCACATCAGGAATAATAAGGCCACATGCTTCAGGTTAGTCCTAAAGCAAAGCACGAGTGTAAGAATCTCTGTTGTGCTTAAATTTGGATAAATCAACCACAACAAACACCAAACAGGAACAAGTTAACATAATCATGTTCTGCTATAGCAGTTATTTGACCTCTAAAGTAGGCTTTCTACTAGTTATATCCGTACCATATAATCAGTGGAAGTGAGCAGAGGAAACAACCACAGATGTGTAGTTATTTTTTGTAGTTGACCTGGCTGCCAAGGACAGACTTGTACAAATTCTTCATCCAACAGAACAATCCACTTTCACAAGGATTTTAACAGTCTTACTACATAAAAGCATTAGCAAAGGCAAAGGAGAAACATATGACTTGCTTTAACCAGCCTTGCTACCTAATCCATCTATGACAAAAGGAGAAGTGCATGTAACTATTTTTTATCACTGACTCTAGAAATTCATTCATAAATTAAAGACCCAATAATCAATCCACATCACATTCTTTGCTGTTGATAAGTGTAAATTTGTGACGAAATATGTTCCAAGAAGTGAACAAATGCAATTAAGGGTATAAATATCCATCTAAATTTCCAGGAATTATTCAGTACCTCTGAGATGTATACAGGCACCAAGACAGTGTTCGCTCCAATGCCCAATCCAACAAGGAATCTTCCTAAAATCATCTCATTCACGGAGTTTGCTTGTGCACTGAATCCAAAAGCTAAACACGAGTTAAAAGAAAAAATGACAGTAATGAAGATCAGGATTTCTCAATATCTAGTCCAGACTGCAAAATGAAAATCAAGGGTTTGGTGATATTCATAACTAAAAAGGATAAGAACAGTGAAGCCAGCCCTACCCAATCAGGATGGGAAATAAATCAAATAAATTAAAAAAATAAATAAAGCAATAATGCAAAGAGTGAAAAATCTTCACTTGGGGGAAAAAAATAAGAAAATAACAAACTTCAGAGAGTAAATTACAAACATAGAACTGACTAATGAATAACAACCTAAAGAATAAGTTAATAGCATGGCCAAAACACAAATATTTTGCAAAAGGATGACATAAGAAAAGTAAGATTCATAAATGCACACAGTGAAAAGAGGTGGAGGGAAAATAGTAACTTTCTTTTCTAAATGTCAATGTAGACCTACCTTCACCTCTCATATAAATAGAGGAAGGAGAGGGGCCTCATCATCATGCTTGGGGAACTTATTCATCATCAGACTTGTGTTTAGAGATGTGAGAAGAGCACTAGTCTGTCTCTTATTCGCTCTTCTTGGTACTTTATGTCTTAAGGTTCTAGGGTTTCATGAAGCATTCTTGAATTCTAGGGTTAGGTTTTAGTTTCTTAAGGAGGAATTGGAGTTAAGGTTCATGAATTAACCATAGGTTGTACTTGTTGAGGAGGAAGATATGAGGAGACACCTTGAATGAGGCCGAGGAGGACATGTTAGGGGTGATTCTAGCTTCTTGGAATACCTTTGGTGGAGCTAGGAATTTTCTTGATTTTCCCTAGCTAGGGTTTTGGAGTGCTTAGTGTTTGGTACCAGCTTATGATAAGCAGCGAAAATGTACATGGACTTCAATGTTTCTTTATATACATGAAGTTTTCAGCTGTCAAAAATTGTATTATTACAGTTTGATTTTCAGCTACCATTGTCTTCATGGCTTGTTAATTTACAGCACTTATGTGTCATGCTGATTTGACATACGTTAAGAATGAAATTGGTAAGGTATTTAACATCAATTTTGAAAATGATAGGGCATATTTACTGCCATAATTTCTTTTGTCATTAAGTGATTCGCAGACCTAGTTTATGCTTGAAAAGATTGCTCTTAGGAGCTGAAACCTGTGGACATAAGTTTGGTATCATTTCTCTTGGATTGCCTAGTGTGTTAGGGTTGTGAAGTGAAGTATTGTCCTCTATTTGCTGCTGTAAATTATATTTAATTCAGCCATAAGTCTGATAATTCTCAATGACTAGATCCAAGAAACTTCTAGTAAAGAGATGAAATTTCTGAATTTGCATCAACTGCCCTATATAAAAAAATTATACACAACCCTAGAGAGAGATTGAACCCAAAAAAAAAGTGCAATAGAAAGAGAGATGTTGGAGTATATTGCTTGTTGTCGCGCAGATTGTCACGACAACACTCAGACCAGCGGCTGTCACCCTGATCCCGATCTCTTCGTTTAAGCCGTCTCCCGAGGCTAAGGGGGGTAGACCCTATGGGATGAATGAAGACAAACTGTGGACCAGTTGGGTTGGGAGACACAGCAAGGCAATTTAGCACTTGATTGATTTAGAAATTAATGTACCAATGCCTTATGGAGTTAATGATTAAATGATTATTTATTAGATGTTGCAGAAAATATGAACCTTGCCAAACAATCATTTATCATCAAATGTCCCAAGCGATATAAGCTATTCAATAAAATCAACATTTTAATAATGATTCAGCAATTAAATTTCTAAAGATTGAATGCATTAAACCACGAAATTTAAATGCTAACCAATTACCACTTTCATATAGCTAACTTGTAAATAAACTTTTAAGTGCATCTAACTATAGAAAAGTGGAACATAGATACCACGAAATGCGTCCAAAAAAAAAAATTGAATTTTCAATTTTTCAGTTCAACTTTTCAACATTTTTTTTTTATTTTTATATATTTTTATATTTTTATAAAATTCTAAGTTAAAAATCAAAATAGAACAATTAAAATCTAATCTAAAACCATAAAGGAACTTTTTATATTTTTCAAATCATTTATGATTTTTTTTTTTTTTTAAATTCTAAGCAAAACTAAAGACTAAATAAATAAAAATTTAAATCTAAACCAAAAGAAACTTTTTTATGCCTTTTATGATTTTTTTTTCTTTATTTTATAATTTTCAAATAGAACAAAAATGAACTAAGCAAAGACTGAAAATAAATGAAAACTAGAATCACAAAACTAAGCTGAACTAAAAAAAAGATTTAAGTCTAAATGAAAGTATAACCCTAGACATAAATCTAAATAAAAAAATCAAAGCTAAAGCCTAAGAATTAACCCCTTTTTTATATAATTCTGAATTTAAAATTTAAGTAAAACAAAACTTAAAAGAAAATAGATCCAAAAAAAACTAAAACAAAAATATAACTCTAACTATACGCTACCTCATACATAAACCATGAAATCAAAAACGCAGCACACCAAAAAAAATCACAATTGAATTTCTTTTGCGTAGCTGGTGTGAGCAGGTTCTGCGGATTTCGACGGCGCTCCAAGAGGATGAAGACGGTGTAAGGGGATTAGAGAAAGACTAGAGCTAAGGAGACGTTGAGGTAATGAAACAGCGTGGGATGTGTGGGTAGCAGACAAGGAGCTGCGTTTTGGAGGGTTGAGGTATGGACGCGCACAACACAAGAGGGAGGACGCAAGCCGAGAAGGCTACGTGAGGAGACTCGGGCTGCCAGTGGGAGAAAGGGATTACGCAGAATGGATGAGGAGCTTCGGTGATGATGCGGGTGAAAGAGTTGGAAAGAACACTGCGTGAGGAAGATGGTGATGATATCTACGCAGGTCGGTGTGCAGGTTTTAAGTTTCGATGACAGATAAGGTCTAACGCAGATGGAGGAAGGAGCGTAACAAGGTTTAGCGTTTTTTGAAACCAGCGTGAGGGTTAAGGAGATTTCAATGGAGAGAGCTGTGTGGTTAAGGGGATCGAATGACTGCGGGAATATAAAAAGTGGAACGCAGATTTGGAACAGCAGATGAGGGCAGCGTGAATGGAGCTGAGGAAGCTTGCTGCGGATAGCTGAGAGGAAAAACGCAGAGGGAAAAAATGATGCCAGTGTGCTGCAAGTGGGAGAAAATTGCTTGGAGGTGAAGCAGCAATCCCACAACCTGTTCTTAAAAAATTTCGAAAATTTTCTATGAAATGAAAACCCCAGGCAGCAGTGAAAAATGAAAACGCAGTAGCAAACCCGTAGTCTAGAAACCTAATTAAAATTTTGAACCTTTCCTGCTCCAGATTGCCTTATGGAAACCCTGAAAATTTTCACAGAACCTGTACCTGCAACCTGCAATGGCAAAAAACAGAACACCCAAAACTAAAATGTGCAAGAAACAAAACCTAAAAACCCTAACAAAAACCAGCGAAATAATTACAGTAATTACAACTCAGAGACTCTTAAATAGCCAGATTCGTCAATATGCCACAGAAATATTTTCAGAATTTTAAATTTAATGTGAGATGCTTCAGAAAACCCTTCATGCATTCATAAAAAAAATTTCAAATGATAAGCCCGGGATCAAGAACTGGCTGGGCTCTTTCAATAAACACAATCCGAGAGTTGGTTGGTTCAGCCGAGAACTTCCCCTAATGCCCGGTAAACTTAAAAAAAAAAGATTTCCTGCACAACTTAAAATAAACCATTAACATAGAGGGAGAAAACAATAGCGAAAACCAGATCAAATGGAGATACCTGCCATTATATTTCAGAATCTAAATTATCATTCAAACCCCAGAGATCAAACAAAATACATGTGCCTGAATCAATCTTCATCAAGCTATTATCAATGACTGAAAATAAAATTAAGCAGAAAAATAAAACGTCTTACAGCATTTCCAGAAGAGTAACACCAGCAAGATTTTTAACCCAAAGTCTTTCTTTATTGCACAAAAAATGACTACAAGAGAGCTTCCTTTAGCACCAGACTCTCAGATCCAATCTGATCTCAAATGACCCCTAACACCCTATTTAAAGGAAAATTTCCCAATGGCTAGTTCGAGTGATCCATGTCAAACTAATCTCGACCGTCAATGAGGATCAAAATCCCTTTTAATCTCATCTGTCGAAATTTTAAATGCATTTTAATATATATTAAAAAAATTAAAACTTTTGCATTTATTTTCTCAAAACTTTGACTTATTATTATTTTATTATTTTATTTTATTTTTCAAAAAAAATTATTTATTTTTTTTTATCTTTTTTTCCTTTTTTTAAAGATTTTTTTTTTTTAATTATTTTTTAATTTTATTATTTTTTTGTTATTTATATATTTTTTTATTATTTTTATTTTTTATTTTTGGATCCTCGAACTTAGCCTTTGGCAAAATCACCTAGGACCTAGGACTTATGAGGGGATTAAACATTTTCTAACCCTCAAAACACTTTACATCATGACTTTTACAATTTTACATCTCAAGGGGGAAAACCCATTTGACATAGACCCTCATAGACCACCCAGTTCTGCGTCACAACTATAATCTAGCAGATCAATCAATTTGTAATAACCTAACCAAATAGTAGAGTTATTTCCAAATTTCTTTTACATAAACTCGAAGCACACTAGGATTCCCCTAAGATTCTAATGACAAAATCCATTCCGGCTTTGGGGTTAGGCTAAAGGAAATCTCTGCCGATCATGGATCGGTGAGACAAAAAACCTTCTTGAATGTAGATTATCACTAGAAAATTAGGTTTGCCTAGGCAATTTACATACATGACTTAGATCTGCTAAGAATATTTACAATTTACACATGCAGATTGGGTTTACAACATAACATGATCGGGTCGACAATGACTGTCGAATGGCACGGACATGTTGATTGAGCGTTATCCCTTTTGCGAAGAAATGGGGTGTACTACTATGGGTAGTTGACACGTAGTGGTCAACATCTGGCTCTACTTGGGGACACGTTGCTACATTGTAGGAATGTGAGAATCCAGAATCTGCATCCATGCAACACACAACAAAACATAAGTAGCGTACATCCAAAAATCATCATATAACATTAAGCACAGGAAAGATATAAGCTCTTCATTTATTAACTATCTAGTAACATGAAAAGTAAATCTAATCCTAAAACATAAATGAAAATGTTGAAAAAACAAGGAGTAGGGTTAGAAATACAGAGGATGCCCCATGGCATCAGATGTATTCGATATAGTGTATACTGAGCATTTGCCTGCTTTCAGGCAAATTTGTCAGCTGCTTCTCCGATGTGCCATGTCCAATTTTGCATACGGTTGGACTTTTCCTTATCCGAAAATCATGTTGCTCGCGGTCGTCTGATACATCAAATCTTTTTTCTCATTTTCTTTTTCTTGCGCTTTTTCTTTGTGGCAGGCTGTATCACTGATGACATGGAACTTTCTGCTTCAAAGCTCTCAGATGAAGTATGTAAGATATGTGTGACATGTCTTTCTTCATTCTGCATTTGCCCTGTCAAGGATGATGGATCAATCTCACAAGTGCCATGAGTTATAACTTGATCTTCTATGACTGGTGGATTAACCATGTGAGCATCAACCTTATTATTAATTTCCCTTTTATCCAAGTCACCTTCAATTATCCACTTTTCAATGGAACAAAGGACCTCATAATAAGATGAAGCTTGTTGCAACAGATAAGGAAGCTCCTGATCTATTGATGTTCCCTGGTTTCTTTCATCTTCCGACTGCTATTGAAATTTCTGAAACTGTATTTTAATGGCATCTATCTGACTAGAGTGTTCAACCTTTATAGCATTGATTTCCCTTGGATGGTCTTCTTCCATGGTCAATAACTTATTCTGAAGACATATCTGATTAGCTTCCATATCTTTTATTACTTTATCGTCCTTTTCCTTTATGGTCATTGTTGTCGCACAGATTGACACGACAACGCTCAGATCGGGGGCTGTCACCCTGATCCCCGATCCCTCCGTTTAAGCCTGTCTCCCGCGGCTAAGGGGGGTAGACCCTATAAGATGATGAAGACCAACTGCCAAACAGTTGGGCTGGGAGACACGAGACACGATATGATAAGCACTAGATGGATTTAAAAGTTAAAAGACCAGTGCCTTAAGAGATTAAATTTTAAAATGATCACTTAGTAAATATTTCAGAAATGTAAACCATATGTAGCAATCATTTATCATCAAATGACTAGAACAGATGCAGGATATTCGATAAACACACAGAACTCTTATAATGACCAGAGCTCAATAACGATATTGAGTAATTAAAAGTTTTTGAAAAGATGAATGCTTTCAAACAACCACACAAAATCATAAATCATTTACCAGATACCAGCTAATCTGATCATTCATGTACAGATTCGTCTAAGGAAATAAACATTTATCCCACATCAGAATCTCAAAATCATATTTTTCCGAAAAACAACCAGATCTGGCAAAAGAAAAATCCCGCAATATTTTTTATTTTTTTTTTTTTTTTTTTTTTTTTGAACCCCAAAATAAAATATTAAAACTAAAAATCTAAACTAAAACAAAACTTAAAATTTAAATTCTAAATCTAAAGGCTAAAAAGAAAAAAGAAAAAAATTATAACGAAATTTAAAATTTAAATCTACTCTAAATGCAAACTAAAATTACCACTAAATTAGAACTAAATTCAAAACTTGAACGGCTAATAAAACTAAACTTTTTTTAAAAAAAATTAATCCGATTTTTATAAGTTTATATTAAATTAAAGTCCTAAAAGAAAACTAATTGAAATACAATTAAAATCTAAGAGAAATAAAAAATCGAAACTATAGCTAAACCCTAGATGCAAACGTCCATAAAACAATTGAATGTGCGTTAATTGAAACGATACCTGTGGCGACTAGAATGACCGAATCGTAACCCTGCAGAGCTCGATGACTGGCTGTGTAAATGTAATAGAAGATGACAGCGATGAACAGAAACATGAACCAGTTCGGAACTTACCTGGAGCCTCCACGCAGAATGGCCACCATTGTTTCACTTGAACGCTAAAACGTTTGTGAATGGAGCAACAAAGAAAACTGTTAATCCTTACCAGGCTGATATATGGAGCGATATGCCCTGAAAACCTCAATGCGCTATTCAGTTTCAGACAAGGACGTTTAAAATGTTTATGTTTGCACGCTGATGTTTTGATTCCTGCCTTCCCTCTTTTTATTTGCAGAACATTACTGCATACTGAACTGAGGTACGTCAATGTTGACCTCAGGGAACAACGTGAAACTGCAAGGACGCAGCGTAGGAGAAACAGTCAATTGAAGGCATGCACGTTAGTTTGCAGGTGCTAAATCAGATGCCTGCTCTCTATCTCTAGGCATAGAATTGTAACCACTTTTCCTCCAACGCTCAGATCTGAAGATCTTGCAATTTTTCTCTTGCCGGCTACCAGCTTCATAAAGCCACGATGTGGAAGGAGATGCACAGATTTTGCAGGTAGCCTGATGTTTTCACGTGGGCGACAGGGCGGTCAAAAACCCTTGCAATGAAATATGCTTCCCTCTATGCGTGATTTTTGGGCCTTGATCCTTCGACAGCCAACCAAGCAAATGGGCAGACAATCAACACAGCATCTGGAGAAAACTTTTTCCCAATTTTGTTTTAAGTCTGTAACCTGCAAGAAGAAAGCGAAATCCGGCAGATATATGCAAAATTTTAAAGTAAACCCTTCAAAATTTACCTAAAATCACAAAAAAAATCACAGCCCTAGAACAGCCAGATTTAACAATAATTACTGTAAATATTTCAAAATATCAGAAACTTGAACTTTGCTGTGAACAGACTTGAAAAATCTCTCATGCAAACCAAAAAAGTAAATTTAAATGATTAACCCAGGGCAAAATCAGCTGGGCTCTGCAAGGAAGAGCCTGTGGGAGTTGGCTGGTTCAGCCTAGAACTTCCCCAAACGCCCACCAATCTTCTTCAATAATGGTTTTCTGCACAGCTCAAAACAACCATCAGTAAAGAGGGCAAAAATGCTGCTAGATCTCAAAAAGTAATGGAGATACCTGCCATTACTTCAGAAACCCTAACACCACTCAAACCCTAGCAAGTGAACAAGATACTTGTGCTCACAATACTCTAAAATAAGCTGTTATTAATGGCTGAAAAACAGAATATGCAGAAAATTAAACATCTCACAGCACTTCCAGAGAGTAACACCAGCAAGATTTGAACCCCAAAGTCTTCTTTTATTAACTAGAAAACAGATTACAAGAGAGCTTTTTCAGTACAAGACTCGCAGATCGAACGATCTGAAATGACCCCTAGCACCCTATTTAAAGGAAATGATCCCAACGGCTAGTTCGAGTGATCCATGTCGAAATGATCTCGACCGTTGATGAGAATCAAGACATCTCTTAATCTCATCCGTCGATTTATTAAAAAATGATATTTTACATGCATTCACTCAAAATATTATTATTTTATTATTTTAGGGTTTTTGCTTTATTTTATAATTTTTTATTTTTTATTATTTTTATTTTTATTTTATTTTGTTATTATTTTTTTATTTTTTATCTTTCAGTTATTTATTTATTTATTTTTTAATTTTTTAATTTTTAATTCATTTTCTAAATGGATCCTCGAACTTAGCCTTTGGAAAAAATTCCCTAGGACCTAGGACTTAGGACTCATGAGGGGATTTACAACATTTTCCAACCCTCAAGACACTTTACATCATGACTTTTACAATTTACATCTTAAGGGGGAAAACCCCTTTATCATAGACCCTTAATAACCACCCAGTTCTGTGACACAACTATAATCTAGCAGATTAACACACTAGGATTCTCCTAAAATTCGAATGACAAAATCAATCCCGGCTTTGGGGTCAGGCTGAAGGAAAACTCTGCCGATCATGGATCGGTGAGACGAAAAACCTTCCGGGACGTAACTTATCATTAGAAAGTTAGGTCCACCCAGGCAATTTACACACACGACTCATATATGCTAAGATTATTTACATTTCATATATGCAGACTGGGTTTACAACATAAATCGATCAAGTTGTTGATGACTGCAGGATGGCACGGACATGTTGATCAGGTGCTACCCCTTTCTGCCAAGAAAAGGGGGTGTACTGCATGGGTAGTTGACCAGTAGTGGTCAACATCTGGCTCTACTTGGGGACACGTTGCTGCTCTGTAGGAATGTGAGAATCCAGAATCTGCATCCATACAACACACAGATAAAAATAAGTAGCGTCCATTCCAAAATCATCATATACATTAAGCACAGGAAAGATAAAAGCTCTTCATTTATTGACTAACTAATAACATGAAAAGTAAATCTAATCCTAAAAACAAAAATGAAATGCTGAAAAGACAAGGAGTAGGGATAGAAATACAATACAGAAGATGCCCCATGGCATCAGATATCATCTCTGAAGAACAGCTTGAGCATTTGGCCATTCGCTGGTAGATCAAGTGGTTCGCCATCCAATCTGCTCAAGTAGAATGAGTTTGGCCCAGCTATATCTCTAATGATGTATGGTCCCAGCCACAAACTGTCAAACTTCTTATGTTTTCCCGGTTTTTCATTCTTGCGATCCCAAAGTAAAACCATATCTCCAACCTGCAAAGATCTAGATCGAGAGCATTTATCAAAGCTTTTCTTAATATTAGATTGATTTCTACATATAGCGTCAAAAGCTGTCCTACGAGCTTCATCTAACTCGACAATCTGATCTATTCTATTCTGAACAACATCTTTATTAGTAGAAAAATTCTGGAGAAGCTGATAAGCTGGCAACTTCAGGTGCACAGGTAAAGTAACATCCAAGCCATAAACTAACTCAAAGGGAGATTTACCAGTAGCCTTCTTCTTAGTGATTCTATCTGCCCATAAAGCATATTTGATTTTGTTGTCCCATGATTTCTTGTTATCTCCTACTATCTTCTTGATAATGGTTATGAGATTTTTGTTACTTGATTCAGCCAAACCATTACCTTGAGGATAGTAATTTGAGGAATGAGATAAGACAATGCCATACTTGAAACAAAAAGATGAAAACTCTAAGGAACTAAAAGCCTTGGCATTGTCGGTAGTGATCTTAGCAGGGACACCAAATCTAGTAATGATGTTATTTTCAATGAAATCCATAATAACCTTTTCAGTGGCATTCTTAGCAGGAATGGCTTCAACCCATTTAGTAAAATAATCCGTAGCAGTCAAAATCCATGAGTAGCCATTGCTAGAATTTTCATGGAACTTCCCTATGAAGTCCAGACCCCAATGCTGAAAAGGTGCCTCTACAATGACAGGTTGTAGAGGAAGGGAAACAAGCTTCTGTTTCCCAGTGAATAGTTGACAGGCTTGACACGCTCTAACAAACTTGTGCACATCGGAAAAAATTGAAGGCCAATAATAGCCAGCTCTCAGGATTTTTTGGGCGGTAGTTCTAGCGGCATAATGACCACCAAAAAATCCTGAATGAAACTCGGAGATTAATTTCTTGGACTCAACATCATCAACACGCCTAAGCACTAAGCCTTCAGGATTTCTCCATCCAAGGCCATCCTTCATAAGGCAATACTTAGTGGCTTTTAGTCTAAGAGCCCTTCTCTTATGAGCAACTAAATGGTTAGGACATGCTAGATTGGTTAAGTAATAAACTATGTCCTTATACCATTCATGCTCTGCTAATCTTTTCAATTCTGGCGAAGATAGATCGCTAAGACAGAACAAACCAAGAGTCTTTTCATTACTTTCAGTTAACATCTGAGCTAAACCTTGGCCTTTGATCAGCTTGGTGGGTCTGATTTCCAAATCATACTCCTGTATCTTAGTAACCCACCTAGCACGAGTCCCTAAGCAATCGGTTTGAGTTAATATGTCCTTAACAGCAGAATGTGGGACGAAAGCAATGATCTTAGAATAACCCACATAAGTTTTAAAATGCTTAAGAGACTTGACCAGGGCATAAGCCTGCTTTTCCATGGTATTGTACTTCAATTCGGAGTTTTGAAGTGCTCTACTCATGAAAGCAATAGGCTGCTCGTGACCATCTTTATTCTTTTGAAGCAGGACACCAGCAATGCTATCTTCAGAAGCGAAAGAAAAAATCATGAAATCCTTGGAGTAATCAGGACTAACCAGGACAGGAGCTTTTGCAATAGCAGACTTGATTTCTTGGAAAGCCTTTTTGCCATCTTCTTGCCAGACAAATTTCGCATCTTTCTTCAGAAGACTTTGAATAGGCTTGTCTATTTCTGCGTAATTTGGAATAAATCTTCTAATAAAATTTATCTTTCCAAGGAAGGACTGAAGGGACTTAAGATTATGCGGGAGAGGAATCTTTTGGATTGCTTCGATTCTTTCAGGATCGATCTTGATTCCTTCCTTAGAAATGATATGACCGAGTAATTTCCCTTCCGTTACCCCAAAAACAGACTTAGCCGGATTCAAAGAAATTCCATATTCTCTACATCTATCGAAAACTTGCCTAAGATGATCTATATGACTGATACCATCTTTAGAGAAAACAGTAAGATCATCTTGGTAAATTTCGATAATTTTCCTGATTAACCCTTTGAAGGCATAATCCATAGCCCTTTGGAAAGTAGCCCCAGCGTTTGTTAATCCAAACGGCATTCTAATGTATTCAAAAGTACCCCATGGTGTTGTGAATGTGGTTTTATGTCGATCTTCCTTCTTAACCCAAACTTGATTATACCCAGAAAAACCATCTAGCAGCGACATCATTCCAGAGCCGGTTACTCTTTGCAACAAAGTTTCCATGTTTGGCAAAGGGTAATTATCCTTTTTGCATGCTAGATTAAGGTTTCTGAAGTCGACACAAAGTCTTATTGTACCGTTCTTTTTCCTAACAATCACCAAATTCAAACACCATGTCGAATGCCTAGTTTGAGTGATGATCCCTGCTGCAAGCATCTTTGCAAGTTCTTTCTGGACCAAGGGGGCCAATTTAGGATTGATTTGTCTAAGTTTCTGCCGAAAGGGTTTAGCATTTTCGTCTTTTAAAGGAATAGTATGCTCCATAACATCTTCCCTATAGCCCTTTAATTCATCATAGGAAAAAGCTAAAACATCTCGATATTCACGAAGTAAATCAGTTAACTTTTTCCTTTCTTCCAAACTAGTACCTCTACCAATTTTAACCATTTTCGGGTTTTCAGAAGTACCAATGTTAATTTCGAGGTACTCGCTTGGGTCCATCTTGTTTTCTTCTTTCAGCTTCGTAGCATAATGCCGATCAAAATGTTGCTCAAGAGCAACCACATTCCTAGGAGTAGGATTTATGATATGCTCATGATTTAAAACTCCCTCCTCCTCAGAAACTATCCGGAAATCCTCAAACTCATCTAAACTATTAAGGAAACGAATGACTTGTTTTTCGTCATTAAAAACTTGCCAATGCTCTGAGTTGTCTGGAACAGATGGTCTGAATATCACTTCCATTTTAATCTTATCGTTAATTAGTTCATCCGACAACTGGAAAGTAGTAGCAGCTACAGCAAGTTCATCTGCCAGACTATTTTGCTCTCTCGGAATTGCTTCGAGGTCAAGGGCATCAAAATGCCCCATAGTATCCCACACAACATTTCTGTAGTTTCTTAATCTTTGATTTCTGCATGTGAATTTATTCTTAAGCTGCATGATAACTAAATCAGAATCTCCTTTAATGCTAAGCAATCTAACCCTCAAGGACTTGGCCAATTCAAGACCCAACAATATAGCCTCATATTCAGCGACATTGTTGGTTGCCTCAAATTCTAATCGATAGGCAAACTTGAAAATGTGACCAAGGGGAGATTTAAGCACTATTCCTGCACCTTTACCAGCCCTAGATGATGCACCATCAAAGTACATATACCAAACTTTATCCTTGAGACCCTTAATCTTATCATCGGGAGGAATTATAAAATTAGACATGATGGCGTAGTTCCCAATGTCAGATTGCTCTTTAATTATTTCGTTATGAGGTCTCCTAGGATCTTCAACATGAAACTTTCTTTCGGGCTCTCTATTTAGTCTTACAAAACCATCACCACTAGGAGAAGGAATCATGGCATATGACCAATTCATTTGAATGCTTCCTCCCAGATCGGAGGCCCACTTTCTGGATAACAGCATACCCCAAGCATCAGGTACATCAACGACAACAATATCCATAACAACCATGATGTCTGGGTAAACTGAAAGATGAACTTGTAAATCTTTGATTAAACCATGTACTTCGACTTTCTTAGAATCCATGGCGCATATGTTATAGTAGGGTCTAGAAACTCTTAAGTTAAGTTGTTCCATGACCCTTTTAGTCATCACACAAGCAGATGCACCAGAATCCAACATGCAATTATTCAATTTATACCCATTGACTAATAAAGTGATAAAGAAAGGCTAGTGATCTTTGTTATCAGCGTCTACGCTTTGCAGATATATGGGAGCATCATGATAATCAATTTCCCCAGTTTTCTGTTGAGAAGTATTGACTTGAGGACCCTGAATCGCTTTTAGTAACTTGTCTCTTTGGGAAGGGATTTTAGCAATCTCAGATACAGGAACCCAGATTTTTGCATTGTTAAACCAACTTCCCAAATCGACATCTATTCCAGAGTTTACACCAGGGTTTAAAGTTCGAGTGGGAATTTGATTCCCACTTTGATCTTTATCCCTTCTCTGATAGGCCAAACCCTTATCTCTAGCAATTTCCAAAATTTTCTCAGGAGAGGGTTTTTCACCATATAACCTAGCCAAAATGTCATCTTCATTTTCAAGGTTATTTATACTAAAAGCAGGTGAAGGATTCATAACATCATAGCTCCTTTCCTTGACCTCTATCCAATCATTCATAGGCAAAGGGAACTTGCTTCCTACTACGTTTATTTGATCACCTGTTCCAAACATTCCATTATCTAAAATTCTTCTAACGATGGGACAAGTGGCTTCTTCATGAAGAGCATCACAAACCCGACAGTAAGGAGGAGCATTATCAACCAAATTACTTAGCGGATTAGGAGGTCTCTGCTCACTAGTTTGACCCTTTCTTTGCCAATTGTTATTTCTATTATTATTGTTTCGAGGTTGAAAATTTTGCGTTTGCGATCTTTCCATTTGAATCAACCTATTCTGCAAAGTGGTTATCTCCTTATTATGATTAATTTCCATAGTTTCAATTTTTTGAAGCAATTTTAGAACAAGCTCACTTTCAGGTTCTTGGGCTGCTTTTCCCTTAGGTTCTTTTAGTTTCGTAGCAGCCCTATCGAAACCTGGGATCTCAGATTTTCCAAATGCAGCCTTGTCCTTTTCAAGTTCTATAGCTAAGGATTGACAATCTCTATAATCATTAAGTTTAGCACGCCTTAATTCATAAGATGGCTCAGGACTAAAGGCATCAATGTAAAAATCTTGGAGAGTTTTGTCTGTAGGTTTATAGTCTTGAGGTAATTCTCTAACAATACCATTAAACCTTTTATTAAATTCTTCAACATTTTCATCCTCTCTCTTTTTTATTAGGCTAATAGCTTTTACGAGGTGTCTTCCTTCTCTCTTATCTCCATATTTTTCTTTAAATGCATTAATGATCGATTCTAAGGAGTCAAATGAATTTTGGGGTTTTTCAGTAAACCATTCATGAGCATCACCCCCCAAAGTTAAAATGAAAAGAGTCATTCTAACATCTTCATGATCGAAATCAGGAGACCTTGCATATTTAGCCATCCATATATTAAAGTCTCTTAGATGCGAATTTGCACTAATAGCATTATCTCCCTGAAAGTTAGGCAATTTATCTATCCCGACTGATGGAATAGCATTGGGATACCCTGGAATGTTAGAAAAATTGCAAGGGGCATACATATTCATGATGCTGTGCCTAACTTGACCTTTAAAAAGCAAATGAATATCAGAGAGGGCTTCTTGTCCAAGGTTTCCAAGAAGTGTTCGAGAAGCGAGTTTGTGTAATCGTACCCTGAAGACCTTTTCAAGATCAGGAGTAGGGTTGCACAGACTGCTTGGATGTCTTCTAGTATACACTCTTGAAGATAATATATGAAGTGGAGTCGCCACTTGAACAAGAAAGGAAACACGGAAAAGCTTGAAATGAAAGAACCAAGGACAAAAAAACTCTATCACCGGCAACGGCACCAAAAAATGTTGTCGCGCAGATTGACACGACAACGCTCAGATCGGGGGCTGTCACCCTGATCCCCGATCCCTCCGTTTAAGCCTGTCTCCCGCGGCTAAGGGGGGTAGACCCTATGAGATGATGAATACCAACTGCCAAACAATTGGGCTGGGAGACACGAGACACGATATGATAAGCACTAGATGGATTTAAAAGTTAAAAGACCAGTGCCTTAAGAGATTAAATTTTAAAATGATCACTTAGTAAATATTTCAGAAATGTAAACCATATGTAGCAATCATTTATCATCAAATGACTAGAACAGATGTAGGATATTCGATAAACACACAGAACTCTTATAATGACCAGAGCTCAATAACGATATTGAGTAATTAAAAGTTTTTGAAAAGATGAATGCTTTCAAACAACCACGCAAAATCATAAATTTATTTACCAGATACCAGCTAATCTGATCATTCATGTACAGATTCGTCTAAGGAAATAAACATTTATCCCACATCAGAATCTCAAAATGATATTTTTCCGAAAAACAACCAGATCTGGCAAAAGAAAAATCCCGTAATATTTTTTATTTTTTTTTATTTATTTATTTTTTTTGAACCCCAAAATAAAATATTAAAACTAAAAATCTAAACTAAAACAAAACTTAAAATTTAAATTCTAAATCTAAAGGCTAAAAAGAAAAAGAAAAAAAAAATTATAACGCAATTTGAAATTTAAATCTACTCTAAATGCAAACTAAAATTACCACTAAATTAGAACTAAATTCAAAACTTGAACGGCTAATAAAACTAAACTTTTTTTTAAAAAAAATTAATCTGATTTTTATAAGTTTATATTAAATTAAAGTCCTAAAAGAAAACTAATTGAAATACAATTAAAATCTAAGAGAAATAAAAAATCGAAACTATAGCTAAACCCTAGATGCAAACGTCCATAAAACAATTGAATGTGCATTAATTGAAACGATACCTGTGGCGACTAGAATGACCGAATCGTAACCCTGCAGAGCTCGATGACTGGCTGCGTAAATGTAATAGAAGATGACAGCGATGAACAGAAACATGAACCAGTTCGGAACTTACCTGGAGCCTCCACGCAGAATGGCCACCATTGTTTCACTTGAACGCTGAAATGTTTGTGAATGGAGCAACAAAGAAAACTGTTAATCCTTACCAGGCTGATATATGGAGCGATATGCCCAGAAAACCTCAATGCACTATTCAGTTTCAGACAGGGACGTTTAAAATGTTTATGTTTGCACGCTGATGTTTTGATTCCTGCCTTCCCTCTTTTTATTTGCAGAACATTACTGCATACTGAACTGAGGCACGTCAATGTTGACCTCAGGGAACAGCGTGAAACTGCAAGGACGCAGCGTAGGAGAAACAGTCAATTGAAGGCGTGCACGTCAGTTTGCAGGTGCTAAATCAGATGCCCGCTCTCTATCTCCAGGCATAGAACTGTAACCACTTTTCCTCCAACGCTCAGATCTGAAGATCTGGCAATTTTTCTCTTGTCGGCTACCAGCTTCATAAAGCCACGATGTGGAAGGAGATGCACAGATTTTGCAGGTAGCCTGATGTTTTCACGTGGGCGACAGGGCGGTCAAAAACCCTTGCAATGAAATATGCTTCCCTCTATGCGTGATTTTTGGGCCTTGATCCTTCGACAGCCAACCAAGCAAATGGGCAGACAATCAACACAGCATCTGGAGAAAACTTTTTCCCAATTTTGTTTTAAGTCTGTAACCTGCAAGAAGAAAACGAAATCCGGCAGATATATGCAAAATTTTAAAGTAAACCCTTCAAAATTTACCTAAAATCACAAAAAAAATCACAGCTCTAGAACAGCGAGATTTAACAATAATTACGGTAAATATTTCAAAATATCAGAAACTTGAACTTTGATGTGAACAGACTTGAAAAATCTCTCATGCAAACCAAAAAAGCAAATTTAAATGATTAACCCAGGGCAAAATCAGCTGGGCTCTGCAAGGAAAAGCCTGTGGAAGTTGGCTCGTTCAGCCTAGAACTTCCCCAAACGCCCATTAATCTTCTTCAATAATGGTTTTCTGCACAGCTCAAAACAACCATCAGTAAAGAGGGCAAAAATGCTGCTAGATCTCAAAAAGTAATGGAGATACCTGCCATTACTTCAGAAACCCTAACACCACTCAAACCCTAGCAAGTGAACAAGATACTTGTGCTCACAATACTCTAAAATAAGCTGTTATTAATGGCTGAAAAACAGAATATGCAGAAAATTAAACATCTCACAGCACTTCCAGAGAGTAACACCAGCAAGATTTGAACCCCAAAGTCTTCTTTTATTAACCAGAAAACAGATTACAAGAGAGCTTTTTCAGTACAAGACTCACAGATCGAATGATCTGAAATGACCCCTAGCACCCTATTTAAAGGAAATGATCCCAACGGCTAGTTCGAGTGATCCATGTCGAAATGATCTCGACCGTTGATGAGAATCAAGACATCTCTTAATCTCATCCGTCGATTTATTAAAAAATGATATTTTACATGCATTCACTCAAAATATTATTATTTTATTATTTTAGGGTTTTTGCTTTATTTTATAATTTTTTATAATTTTTTATTTTTTATTATTTTTATTTTTATTTTATTTTGTTATTATTTTTTTATTTTTTATCTTTCAGTTATTTATTTATTTATTTTTTAATTTTTTAATTTTTAATTCATTTTCTAAATGGATCCTCGAACTTAGCCTTTGGAAAAAATTCCCTAGGACCTAGGACTCATGAGGGGATTTACAACATTTTCCAACCCTCAAGACACTTTACATCATGACTTTTACAATTTACATCTTAAGGGGGAAAACCCCTTTATCATAGACCCTCAATAACCACCCAGTTCTGCGACACAACTATAATCTAGCAGATTAACACACTAGGATTCTCCTAAAATTCGAATGACAAAATCAATCCCGGCTTTGGGGTCAGGCTGAAGGAAAACTCTGCCGATCATGGATCGGTGAGACGAAAAACCTTCCGGGACGTAGATTATCATTAGAAAGTTAGGTCCACCCAGGCAATTTACATACACGACTCATATCTGCTAAGATTATTTACATTTCATATATGCAGACTGGGTTTACAACATAAATCGATCAAGCTGTTGATGACTGCAGGATGGCACGGACATGTTGATCAGGTGCTACCCCTTTCTGCCAAGAAAAGGGGGTGTACTGCATGGGTAGTTGACCAGTAGTGGTCAACAGTCATCAAGCAATGCTACATAGAGTTTATCTCTTTCTTACGATTTGCTTGCATGGTCGTCATATTTTCCTCTAAGCCTGATAACTTGCTTTGCATAAAACTAATTTCTGTGTCATGATTAGTTTTCATGGCCTCAATTTCCTTAGCATGTTGGTTTTGCATGTCGGTTATGTAATCAGAGTGTTTAATTTTCATGATCTCCATCTCCTTATTACGTTTTTCCAGATGGGTGCATAAAATTCTCACATCATTGGCGTAATTAGTTTGATTAATCTCCATAGTTTTTACCAGCCGCATTAGTTTTTGTATAATTCGCTTTTGATCTTCCTTTTCATTGTCAACACTGTTTTTACAATTTGTCCCTGGTTTTCCACTATCATGGATTTGATCTACAATGGTACAGGTGGATGGCACATTCTGATATGAAGAATTGTCTTGAAATCTCTCATCAACAGCCGAACCCTTTATAAAATTACTTTCATTCTGTTGCACAATTTTAGGGGCACAAGGCGAGCTATCTGGATCACCATATCTAGCTTTAAAAGCATCGACAATGTCTTGTAAAGAAGTGAAAGAATCTTCAGGACAATTATTAAACCAATTCAAAGCATCACCCTCTAAAGAACGGACAAATAGACGCATCTTGACATCTTCATGATTATATTGAGGAAGTCTACAATATATGATCATTATACAAGTAAACTTGTTTAAATGCTTTCTAACAACGACTGAATCACCACCTGAGAACAAAAGTAATTTAGAAATGGCCTCTTCCGGAAAATCATGGAGATCATCAGTAAAATGACATGGTTTAAACTAATAATCCATGATGAATAATGAGGGACCAAATGAATGATAGAACGAGATCTCTGTTCAAGAAAATCAATAGATGAAAGAAGTGGAGTCACCACTTGAACAATGAATCTAATTCTAGGATCCAAAAAGCAACAAACAAGCTGATATGAGAGAGGCTTCTTGTCTGGGAAAAATAAATGTAAAGAAATGGAGTCGCCACCCAAACAAGAAACGAACTAAAGAGTAGGTGCTGATATGACGAAAGATAAGGTGAAAAAATCCAAATGATGCCAAAAAATGTTGAATCTACCAGCTCAAATGAGAGATGAGAAAGATGAAATATGATTGTCGAATAAACCAAGGACAGAAAAAACTTTGTCCTCGGCAACAACGCCAAAAAAAAGATTGTCACGACAACGCTCAGACCGGGGGCTGTCACCCTAATCCCCGATCTCTCCGTTTAAGCCGTCTCCCGAGGCTAAGGGGGGTAGACCTTGGTCTGAGCATTGTCGTGACAATCTGTGCGACAACACTGCTCAAATTGTGTTTATAAACTACTGTAAAAGTGAATTAGATATTATTAAATAGGGTAGTTAGGTAACTAGTTGTACCACTAGCACAACTACATACCAAATGAGATAAAAGGGGATGAACCTCATTGTATTAAATGATTTCATTCTAGTAAAAGCATATATTTTACATAAGTCCATATCTTCATGTCTGAATCCTTTTCATATGGTTAAAAGTTTAACATGGTATCAGAGCAAAAGGATCCAAAGTAAAAAGTGATTAAAAAAACATGTCCATACAAGGATGAAGATAGATAAGATAAGATAATTATATTTATGTCCAACTAATGACCACAAAGTAGGTCAAAGGGATTGTTGAGTACAATGATGTCCATACAAAGCGGGAGAACCAAACGGTCTCCTAAAAAAAGATACAATGCATAAAGTAAATCAACATTTGGCCCTAACGGAGAAGATCCAGGAGCTAATAAGTCTGAGGATCAGACCCATCTCTCCTAACATCCGAGGCTGAATGAAGAGCACTGAAGAAACTCAACAAAGTCTGCTAGCCTGATGAAGAGTCGGTGGAAAGTGCGGACTGTCCACTAAATCGTCGCTTAGGGGGCTTCATGCACTGTTGAGATCTGGAGGACCTAGTCCATCTCCCCGGAACAGATTTGACACAGATCTACTACTAAGATCTCGTGTGGCGGGGTGAGGTCCCACGGATCCTCACTAATCTAGAGGCTAGATACGTACTGGTATCAATCGGTCTCTTGGTGCCCCTATCTGAAGGTAGTACCCTGAAAAATGTCGTGATCCTCTATGTGGGGACTGGTCTGATGTGAGGCTGAAGAATATGAGCTCGGAACTTAAGAGCCCCTTGCATATATAAGACCAAACATCTCTGATCAGGATACCTAAAAAATTCGACGAGGGTCTGAGAATCTCTAAACAAGCAATGAAACCTTCCTCTGATCTCATAGTAGACAGGGCATCCAAGAATGAAGTGCACGTCGGTCTCCACTTCCTATAAATGACATACCTGGCAGATTTGTCTAGTCTATCCACCTAGTGGTCCGTCTCTACCCGAAGTCTATGAGAACCTACTCTGAACTGGCCTAGAGGAATGAGAAGAGCATGTATCCAGTGGTGAAACGTATACTGGGGTCGAACAATGAGCCCGTCTCTCAACTCCAAGAAGTGATCAGCATTGAAGGCCATCTTTGGGCGCAACCCTCTAGGAGGATTGACCCAGGTGACTGTTATGAATTAAATATTCATAACTATATATATATTAAAATAAATGATAAAATATTAAAATAATAATAACTAGGAGGATTGACCCAGGTGACTATTATGAATTAAATATTCATAACTATATATATATATATATATAAATGATAAAATATTAAAATACTAATTAATAATTAGTAAATAAATTAAGCTAAGTTACTCAATTAGTTTTGAAAAGGAACTAGTTCAAAAGACGTGTCTTTAGGCTCGTGAATAGTCAACTCCTATAAAGGAGAATCGCCCTAGCCTTGTAACATCATCATCGATTATTTAATAATATATATAAGTTATTATACACATCAATGTGTCTAAGTTTTGTGAACGCAAGTGAACAAATAAGTTGTTCCAATGGTATAAAAGCAGTTCGTTCTTGGTCTAGAGCTACATAGTTCGGTTTCATTTTGGTCACAATTCCGTTGTTGTTGTTTGACTTCCCTGTCATCTAACCATCCCCACACTATTCGACAACCCCACTGCTTTTGTTGTTCTTGTCCAACGTCCAACACTTACCACTCATATGTCCCACCATCTGTCCATCTGCTCGTCTATTCCACCATCCAACCACCTCCCTGCTGCAGCCACCTCGACATCGCCATACACCTTTGACTCCACCTCCCGTCAAACATATTTGTCCACCCCATCGTCATCTCCTCAACCTGCACACGTCATCCGCCATACCACATACTATCGTC
This sequence comes from Pinus tabuliformis, assembly GCA_031772625.1. Classification (NCBI taxonomy): domain Eukaryota; kingdom Viridiplantae; phylum Streptophyta; class Pinopsida; order Pinales; family Pinaceae; genus Pinus; species Pinus tabuliformis. The sequence goes on along the minus strand of CM062818.1, from coordinate 1,660,205,055 downwards.
GTTCCTTCCCATTGACCCTCGATACGAGTCGTGTTAAGACCGTGAGCACCCAAAACTCGTGCCAGTTCGAAGAAAACCCGTGCCTTTTGGAACCACGAGTCGTTATATTAAGTTGATATTATTAAATATATAAAGTTCATATATTAAATATATATTATATAATTTTCATATAGTTATATATTAATAGATTTATTTAATTAAATAAATAAATAGACAATAATAATAGTTATAATAATATTATTTAATTAAAAAAACAAAAAAAATTGGGTCTGCTAGGAAAAAAAATAAAGCCAAGATGGGGAGTAATAATGACAAAAATTCAAAAAAAATCCAAGAAGAACTCAATAAGATGCACAAGTGCCTTGACAATGTCGAGAAGATAGTTAGTAATCAGGACCAGATGGCAAAGGATATCAAAGAATTGAAGAGCATGATGAGTCAGTTTATGGGAACCACCAATCCACCTTTTAATCCCTTAGCCATGCAAACTCTATAGACTCTGGAAGGCAAAAATTTTCCAAGTCATGAATTTTCGTCGATGCACGAAAAGCCACAAGTACCGCATATACAATTCGAAGGAAATCAGTACCATACAAAATTTCCCGACAGAGACTACCTTAAAATTAAAAGAGAATTACCTAAGTATGATGGTAAGGACCATAAAGGCGCCATTGTATGGGAAAATAAAATGGATGCCATTTTTGGAGCGAACCCGCCAATAGGTGAACAAGAGAAGGTCATGACCGCATCCAACAACCTGGACATGGAAGCATATCATTGGTTCCTATGGTGATCCAACAAATGTGCAGCTCGCTCATTCAATTGGGAAAATTTTAAAAATGCCTTACTAAAAACGTTTCATGACGAAGAAGAAGACGATGTTTACGAAAAATTCATTCACCTCAAACCAAAAGGATCGGTAAGCGAATTCACCCACGAGTGGGAAGTATTAGCTATAAGGCAAAGGAGATTCTCAGACAAAAATTTGCTAAAAATGTATCGATGTGGCCTTAAGGATTATATTCTGGAAGAATTAAAACTATATAAACCCCAAACCATTGAAGAAGCTAGACATGCAGCAATAATTATTGAGCGAAAATATAAACTCCATAAAGTGCCATATGTCAGTAATGAAAAATCAAACAACAACTCAAAAGGGAAGTCAAGTAAATCATCTTCAGAAAACACTGGTAAGTACGTTCCACCACCAATGCGCAATGGAGGAAAACAATAGTCAAATGTTGAAAGAAAAAGGGATGGCAAGTGTTGGACATGCGGAGACAAATATTCCCCAGGGCACAGATGCACTACGCAAAAAATTTACAACTGTGAAGCAGAACAAAAAGAAGAATATTTAGAGGATAGCTCCTACGAAGAAAACGAGACCCCAAATCAAAAGGGAAGTCAAGTAAATCGTCCTTAGAAAACACTGGTAAGTACGTCCCACCACCAATGCAGAATGGAGGAAAACAAAATTCATATGTTGAAAGAAAAAGGGATAGCAAGTGTTGGACATGTGGAGACAAATATTCCCCAAGGCATAGATGCACTATGCAAAAACTTTACAATTGCGAAGCAGAACAAGAAGAAGAATCTTCAGAGGATAGCTCCAACGAAGAAAACAATGAAGAAAACGAGACCCCTAATCCAGATCCAGAAGAAGAGAATATGCCACGAATTTCTCTGGCAACCATCACAGGGATAGCTCAACCACAAACACTGAAGCTTAAAGGACATATCAAGAAACAAAACGTTATCATTTTAATAGATTCAGGAAGTACGCACAACTTTATAGATGTCAATGTCGCAAAAAGACTGAACATTTTTGCCTACCCCGTAGCAGATTTAAAAGTTATGGTGGCAGATGGAAAACGAATAAATGGAGTAGGAAAGTGCCATAAAGTTAAAATGCAACTGAATGAATACGAAATGGAGTCCAGTTTTTATACGGTCCCTTTAGGAGGAGTAGACGTCGTCTTAGGAGTACAATGGTTGCAAACACTAGGGACATATTTGACAAATCACCAAAAACAGTTCATTAAGTTCAAAATGGATGGAAGGAAGTATAAGTTGTTTGGGTTCCAAGCCCCACCTACCCAAGTCATTTCTGCTCAGCAAATGAAAAAGCTTATTCGCAAGGGAGCCCCAATATTCGTTGCACAATGTCAATAGTTAGAGTTATTATCGATGGAAGGGGTTCACCAACAGTCTGAAGTTTCATCCCTAATCCAGAAATATGAGAAGGTTTTTCAAGATCTACCGATGAAATTGCCCCCTGAAAGGAAAATTGAACATATCATTGAAGTCAAACCAGATTCAACACCAGTAAATGTAAAGCCATATCGCTACCCCCATCATCATAAAATAGAAATAGAATGATTAATACAAGATCTGTTAAAGCATGGAGTCATTACGAAAAGTAGAAGTCCATACGTTGCACCAATAGTATTGGTTAGGAAGAAAGATGGATCTTTCCAATTCCGTATAGATTACAGAGGATCAAACAAAATTACTATTAAACATAATTTCCGATTCCATTCATTGACGAGATGTTGGGCGAACTCCATGGCGCAAAATATTTCTCAAAATTAGATTTGAGATCAGGTTACTATCAAATTCGAGTGAGATTAGAAGACGTCGAAAAGACTGCATTCAAAACTCACGAAGGGCACTATGAGTTTAAGGTAATGCCATTTGGTTTAACAAATGCGCCAGCCACCTTCCAGGCAACCATGAATGAACTCTTCCACCCATACTTGCAAAAAATTGTATTAGTCTTCTTCGACGATATTCTCGTTTACAGTAAGACGTGGAAGGAGCACCTCAAACATCTAGAGGAAGTATTGACTGTATTAGAGATGAATCAATTTTACGCCAAGTTATCAAAATTTACCTTTGGGCAAAAGGAAATTGAATACTTGGGACACGTTATATCCACGGAAGGAGTCAAAGTGGACCCCAACAAAATCAAAGCAATTAAAGAATGGCCCAAACCCAAGAACGTATCAAAACTAAGAGGATTTATAGGTTTAACTAGGTATTACAGAAGGTTCATAAAAAACTATGCACATTTGACGGTGCCCCTGACCAACTTGTTGAAAAATAACGCCTTTCAATGGAATAAGTAGGCAGACGAATGCTTAGAGAATCTAAAAGAAGTGATGTCAACCACACAAGTACTGGAAACTCCAAACTTCTCCAAACCGTTCATAGTCGAATGTGATGCTTCATGGTTCGGAATTGAAGCAGTATTAATGCAAAACAACCACCCCATAGCCTTTGAGAGTAGGAAGCTTAACAAATGGGAAAGCTTGAAATCAACTTACCAAAAGGAGATGCTTCTCATCATACATGCTTTAACTAAATGGCGACAGTACTTGCTCAAAAGTAAGTTCATAATCCAAACTGATCACAATAGTCTTCAATTCCTACTTCAGTAAAAAAACATTGTCAACAGAACAACAAAAGTGGATGGAGAAACTTTCAGCATTCGACCTAGAAATACTGCACAAAAAAGGAAAGGAAAATATCGTAGTTGATGCACTCTCATGGAAGGATGATGACAACACATATGCGGCCTTTGTGGTTGTTCCTGACTGGTTAGACAAAATACGAGCTGAGTATGCCAAAGATTTGGACTATGGCTCTATGATTGAAAATATTAGTGACTATGCCAATTTTGAATGGAAAAACGACATATTATGGTACAAGGATAGAATTTAACTAATCCCATCATCCGAACTTAGAATAAAAATTCTAAAGGAATCTCACAGTTCTCCTGCCGTTGGGCATGTTGGATTCTTAAAAACTTACTAGAAAATTCGACAATCATTCTATTGAAAGGGTATGAGCAAGGAAGTCCAAAACTATGTCATGGAATGTGATGTTTGTCAGAGAAATAAAAGTGAAAATATCCCAACCCCTGGTTTACTACACCCATTACATATTCCAGATCACAAACAGGAGGAAATCACGATGGATTTCATTGAAGGACTATCTATGTTTGATGGTCAAGACAAGATATTTGTCGTAGTCGACAGACTCACCAAATATGCCCACTTCATGGCAATCAAAAAAATTGACACAACTAAGCAAATTGTGGATGTGTTTTGTAAAAACATTTACAAACTACATGGTTTTCCCAAGGTTATTGTCAGTGATAGAGACACAAAATTTAAAGGCAATTTTTGGAAAGATTTCTGCCACCAAGTAGGAATATCTCTCAACATGAGTACGGCTTATCACCCACAAATAATTGATCAAACTGAAGTTGTAAATAAATGTTTGGAAACATATATTTGTTGTTTCATCACTGATAAACAAAACAAATGGTCTCAGTGGTTACACCTGGCATGATGGTGATACAATACCACCTATCATACTTCAGCTAAAATGACTCCCTTCCAAGCCCTATATGGCTATGAACCACCCAGGTGGAAGGATTTTGCGTTACACAATTCTAAGGTACAAGCAATAAAGAACCACTTAGAAGAAAACCAAAGAATTATTAACTTGTTAAAAGAAAATCTAACAGTGGCACATAATAGAATGAAGCAACAAGCCGACCAACACCACACCGAAAGAGAGTTCAAAGAAGGAGATTGGGTCTTTGTTAGACTTCAGCCCTATAAGTAGTTATCATTAAAACAAGAAGGGAAAAATAAGTTATCTCCTAAATATTATGGACCATACCAAATAATCAAAAAAATAAGTAGCATGGCTTATGGACTAAAGCTACCAGACAATTGTCGAATCCACAACACATTCCATGTATCAAGTCTCAAAAAAGTACTGGGGCAAAATCAAACAACTCAAACAGAGATACCCGAGACTGACGAAGAAGGAAGGATCATCTTAGAACCTAAAGGCATCCTTGCTACCATAGAGAGGGTACTACGATCCAAGACTATTAAGGAGTACCTTATCAACTACAAAAGACTACCAAATGAAGACTCATCATGAGAGACAAAACGTTTTCTTCAGCAACACCCAACATTGCCTATGCTTTGAGGAAAAAGCATTTTTAAGGGAGAGGCAATGTTATGAATTAAATATTCATAACTATATATATATATATATATATATATATTAAAATAAATGATAAAATATTAAAATAATAATAAATAAATATTAATTAATAATTAGTAAATAAATTAAACTAAGTTACTCAATTAGTTTTGAAAAGGAATTAGTTCAAAAGACGTGTCTTTAGACTCATGGCTAGTCAACTCCTGTAAAGGAGAACTACCCTAGCCTTGTAACATCATCATCGATTATTGAATAATATATATATAAAAGTTATTATACACACCAATGTGTCTGAGTTTTGGGAACGCAAGTGAACAAATAAGTTGTTCCAGTGACCTAGATGAACTTCTTATAGATGTCCTCCCTGATGAACTTGTTTAGCTCCTGTCTAGTAGGCAAAAGGTGACCAAGAGCGTCTAATGAATATTGGAAAGGAGGGAGAGGATCCAATGGAATTCCCACTGACTCTAAGAGATTTGAAACTCCTGTAAACCAACATTTGGCTTAGCCTAAGGAGTAGAACGGGCAATAGTCTTTGAAGAGTAATATGCCAAGTAACGATATCGGTCCCTACTTTTTATCAAGTCTGCCAAGCCCTAGACACGATGCAAGAGTGAAACCAATTTGAAGACCGTCTCAAGCCAAAAGGGCTGAGCTCCAAACTCTGCAAGGATGATGTGTTGTGGTACTGTTAGTTTGCATCTAATGATGCGGCGGAGAAGAAGAATCTAGACTCTCTCGTTGAAGCCCAACCTGACTCAAGTAAAGATGGTCCCCAAATCTCTAAGCCATATAGAACAGTGGGATGGATCAAGGTGTCCATGAGGTTCATCTTGGATGAGATGTCTTGGAAGTGATGTCGAAAGCACTGTCTCTCGAGAAGGGCTAAGGATCCATATCCTTTGTTGATCCGAGGCCAAAGCGTTGGTCGCAAACTAAAGCGGGAACCTGAGAATTGCACCCCCAAGTAAGTATACGTGTTGGTGATCTCAATCTCCTCCCCTCTGAATAGGAAGTGAAGGTCTGAAGTTTTCTTCACCCCATTGAAGATCATAACCTTGGTTTTACCCAGGTTGACCATCAACTATTGATGATCACAAAATAGAGCTAAGGCATCCAACTGCCTCTGTAATCCTTCTAGGGATGAGGAGAGGAGGACCACGTCGTCAACAAAGAGTAGAATAGATATTAGAACCTAGTGAAGAAGGCAACCATCAGTGTCCTGGATATGCTCGTGTAGAAATGCCTCCAACTCATCAATATAAATCCCAAACAGGGTAGGGGATAGTGGACAACCCTGTTTAACCCCAACATGAAATCAAACATCCCATGAGCCACATGAAGATGACCAAGAACAGACTCATATAGGCACATAATAGTGGTCAATAGGGTTGCATAGATACCAATATCTTTGAGTCTCTAGAGCAAGGCCTCCGTCCGGACATAGTCAAAATCTATCCAAAAATCTACGAAACAAACTTAGACTTTCGAAGAGCGGTGTCGTACCTCCTCAATCATGGCGTGAAGGGTGAAGATGTGGTCAACGGTCTGATGAGACGGTCGAAAACTTGCTTGCCCCCTAGCTCTGAGTTGTCTCTACTCAAGGTCGTTGGAGATCTTCCTATGTAGAACAATAGCATACAACTTCGAGAACGTGTGCCCACCATGATTGTTCTATAGTCTTCCTCATCAGCTGCTTTGTTGTTGTTCATCACCCAAATAACCTCTCTAATATCTATGTTTGAGAATAGGTAACAAGAAAAGGGTGGGGATGTAACATGAATTTGGGTATGCCCGGAAATATCATAAAGGTTGGAAGTGTGAGAGAACATGGATGTAGGGTCAAGGTCAAGTGGAAGAGGGGAGCATCGAGGAAGGATGGTACAGCAAAATTGTTTGGGGGAGTGGGCAAGGAGAGAAAAAAGTTCTCGTCTTCTATGAGAGACAGAGTCGTTTCTTGTGACGAAGGAGACGACGATAAGAAGCTTTGACGTCGGAGTATAAGGGTTGAGAGTGGGTGAAAGCATATCGAAGTTTTCGATGTAGAGTCTTGCATTCGTCATCGTACCACTTGTTCATGGCGCAAGATCCAACTTTAGGGGAGATGGAAGTGGAACGAGTGGAGTGGGGGAAGGATTTGAGTGTTGCTTCCCAAATGGAAGATGAAAGACAAGTGTATTTAGTAGAATCAGAATCAAGCAGGGAGAACTGGGTCTCCGATGGGAGCATATTGTGTAGGGTAGAGGAGAAGATGTCAGGGTCTCCTTCGTCAAATAGGAAGGTAGTTCGGGGTGGGGCCTGAGGGGAGGGATGGGGTGGAAGTGGAGGGTCAAACCAGAGAGAGAAGGAAAGAAGTTCATGATCAGCAAGGGGGATGGGGGAGACCGAGAAATGGAAAATAAAAGGGAGCAAGTTATGGCTAGCAAGGAGATAATCAACTACGCTTGCACCCCCGCCATATGGCCGGCATGTGAAAAAGCGAGAGTCTGGGAAACAAGGGAGACCATTTAGAATCAACAACTCCTGGAATTCCCCCAACTGCAATAGATTCTTACCATAAACTGTAGTGGACCCCAAAGCATCATCTGACATTCGATGAAGCCCTACTGAATCAGGATCTATCCCCTGGGTACAAAACACATCCTCTGATCGATCATGGAGAGGGATCTGGAGATCTCTAGTACGAGCATTGAAGTCACCCAGAAAGATGACTGCCCCAACAACAGAGCACTGGATGATGTCGGTGTACAGTCTATAAAGGGGTCCCATTTGAACCGTTACGAGTGGCAAATGGTGAAGAGACTGGGGGAAAGTAACAAACTGCAATGTAGATGTCCCTCGGAGGAGAGATTGCGACGCTAATCTGAATCCACATAAACCTGGCAAACTCATCTTCGGCTACCAAAGATAACCTATTACGGAGTGAGTCACTAGCCAAACAAGCAACTCCACCAGATCCTCTGACCCATCCCGAGCTCCTCGTCTCCTACCTGCAAACTGAGATCCAAGGGTAACCTGCAATATCTGGGAGGGGTCGAACAAGGCTCACATGAGTCTCAGTCACGAAGAGAATGTCTGCTGATTTGAGAACGTCATACAAGAGTCGCGGCGATGACCAGAAATATCCATTGTCATTCCAACAGCAGATATAAATGCATGTACCATGTCGCCTCCCCAAGTGGGCCTGTCATTTGGAACCTCCAGTTCGGGGTTCCCACCCAGGTGGGAAGGAGTCTCGAATGACTGCCCGAAGATTCCTGATAACTGCCCATTTCCTTGCCTATCGTGCTGCCATAACCTGTTCTCTGGATTGTTTAAGTTCCACAACCTGTGCTCGAGTGAGGTCCTCATCCAAGAAAATCTTGTTGGGAAGAGAAAACAACTTCTGCTTAGCCCTGAGGGCGCGGAGTCGATCAGATGCAGTCCAAAACCTGAGGAAGAGAGTGGAGTCGTAGCCCAGCCAAGCTCTGTCCAAAGCTATATTGGGGAGGCTAAGGGTATCCTGAAGGAACCTAGCCCCCACTTCCATAGGATCCGGAGAGGGGTGGGGTAAGGGGAGACCTCTCACCTTGAGATTCAATTCTCTTGCCCATCTGTTGCGTTCTTCCACAAGTTTTGCTTGCATCACCTCCTCAACTGCTGCTCGAACCACCTATACCCAAGAATTGATGTGTGTCTCAGTTTCGTGTTTGAAAGTGGCTTGCTAGGAACGGATTTCTTCCTGCTTGATCTTAAGGTCAATAATTTATGCATGTAGTGCACCATTTGGAGGATAGAGAATTTCCTACTCTTTGGTTTTATGTAACATCTTCTTAAGGGATAAATTATCCCCCTCCACCTCTGAAACTCTGGCAGAGAGGGTGTGTATTTCTGAACGGAGCTGCTTGTTTTCAGTTTCAAGAAATTCCATTTTCTGCAGCATTTCTTTTACCTGGGCTGTCCAGAATGAGAAATCTGACTCCATGGCTATATCGGTCGGGCTAACTACCACTTGCTCTCGCTGGTCTTCAACAGTTGATAATTCAGCAAGGCTAAACATGTCATCTTGGCACAACTCGTCTTGTTGCACGGATCCAATCCCTGGATTTGAAACCCATTCTTTTGTCTCTGTCTTTTCCTCAGCAGTAAAATTCATCAAAGGATATAGAGAAGAGAGTATCTACTACTTGGAAGAAGAGATCTCAAAAAGACTCTGAATAACAAGATTGGGAGTCTAGGTTCGAGAAGACTCTGAATAACAAGATCAGGAGTCTCAGTTGAATACAACTTGTATCAATTCATTTGTCACATCATATCAAAGGAGAAACTTGTGGTGCATCAACTCACTGCAGTGTGCCATGTATCGGTTTGAAAGGTTATCAAACCTTATCTGTCAGCGATCCCACTTATCTCAAGAGATGCTAAATGATTATAAGGGAATGCAGTCAATAAATATTGTGTCTTTATTACAATGTCCATTGGTTCCAAATTTTAATAGAAAGAGAGTCGTTGCATATTGAAATCAACTTCTGATAAAGAAACAAGTTGCCATACAATTATGTTCGCATCAAGGAATAGAGCCAGAGCAAAGTGGAAGAAGCAAAGCAATTTTTGTAGTTTCGGATTCGGATAAAAAAAGGTTGAACCCATTCCTATTTCATTCAATTGAAGGAGAAGAGAAAGTATCCACGAGCAGCATGACAGAGGAGACATAAATCTGTCACTAAAGAAGGAATGTGTTATGAACATAATACATAATTAATAATTAATAAATAATTAGCATATTGAAGAGACATGTCCTAAAGGACGAGGCACCTTGCCTAGTATATAAGCAGGGCCCTCATTTGTAACCATCATATCGCTTGTACAAACATTTATATATAAATATTACTTGTCCTACTATGGATATTACCATGTCCCAGATATTCTGAATATTCCACTAAGTATGAACTTTGTTCGTTACATTGGTATCAGAGCCTTGTTCTCTGATCCAGGTCGTTGGCCATCAACCCTTTATCAAGTTCATTGCCATTGAGGCTATTAGCCACACAATTTTTGGAGATTCTCCATTCTGCTATCAGGCCTTTAGCCATTAAAAGAGAAAAAAATATATAGTATATACATATATCTATATATATTAAATAAAAATAAAATTATATAAAAGAAAAGGAAATTAAAAAAAAATATATATATATTAACAAAAAAAATCAAAAACATATATCTATATATATATATATAAATTAAAAATAAACCATAAAAAAAAGATAATAAAAAAATTAAATAAAATTGTACGGATCCATTGCAGTCGGTTAGCATCACCTTTCCAGCCTGACGATACCTAGCAGCCACGCCAACAAGAGCAGCCCTCTACTAATGTCTAAAGGGGCAGTTACTTGAATGAATAATATTGCACCTTGAATCCATACAAGTGGCATCTTTAAACAAAAAAGAAAAGAAAAGAATTGTGGAAGTGGTGAATGGATCAGAGCCACCCACACTACAAAAACACTGTATAGCCGCACATTTTCCATATAGTCGTCGCTATACCAATCCTGCCTCATTGTTCAAACATCATATAATAGCCCCCTTTCAAACTCATTGACAAGATAAGACATCTGGATTGACAACCCTCGTATAGAACTCGGTCTCATCGGAAGGTCAATGCATTTCCAATAGACATAGTTTTAAGTGAAGGAATAAAACCTTCGGCAAACACTTGAAATTTTAAAATCAGAATTGAACGTATAGATGGAATGCCACGTTGAAGGAGTGTCATGATGTTTGGAAAACAAGTGAAGGCTTTTTTATCAAAATAAACAACCTCATTTAATAGTTGGAAAAAAATTTGATAACGTGTGTGGAGTTTATATATTAAGTAAATGATATCTAAGGAAAAAAATTATTCAATATATAAAGTGAAAGATTAAAAGAATTTTAATTTAAGTTATAAAACCTTATTTATTGAAAGCCTAAAGGAAAAATAAAATATATATATATATATATAAGTGGGTATTTAAGAAGTTAAAAGAAGTCCATAAATAATTCAATATTTTGGATTAAATGTCCATTTTGTGAAAAGAAATTTGAGTCTTAGCCGATTTTTAAAAATTGAAAAACATGTGGAAAATTATTTATAATGGAATAACATCAAAATAATACTCAAACAAAAAGATTAAATGAAGAACTCACAGAGCTTCAACATAAAAAACAAGGTTTTGGAAAAGAAATATAAAGATTTCAAAGATGTTTTACAAAGAGTCAACAGAAAAGGATGGGGAAATTTTTCAGCTAAGGGATTGTTACCCACCACTTTGTGGGTGATATCCACAAGAGAAATTTTTCTCCATGATGAGCCTTAGCCAGTAGTCAGTAGCCCCTTGATGCCTTCTACTAGCTCGTTGTGTCATTTTTCTACCACCTGAGCCAGCGATGTGGTCCCTCACCCACCTGTATTGATCATATGTTTGAAGATGGGCCTCCCGAATCTAAAGGTATGTCTTGTCATTTGGTAATTGAGTATTGGGTTTACTTATCATGGATACTTCTGGGTGTGGATTAATGGGGGGATTTGGCAGAAAGAGTGGACTTAGTTTGTGTTCTTGTCCCCTTGATCTCTTTTGGTTGTTACCCTTCAATCTTACTCCTGTGGGATCTCCTTAATTGACCATTTGGTTCTAGGGTGGTACTACTTGGGAAACCTCGACTTTGGGTGCGTGGTCCCACTCCTTTATCCGCACATATTACTCACTTTCCACTCACTATACCCCCATTCATCTTTTCTCCCACCTGGGTCCACATAGGGTTAGCCTCCCTATCCCCATGCCCCCACCTTAGGTCAAGCCTAGAATGATGCCCCGAAGGTTGAAGCAATTAAAAGAAAAAGTGAAAAACATAAATGGCCACATTTAACAGGAAATTGTACCACAAAATGAAAAAGACAGTCGGGACAAAAATAATTAGCACGTGGGCAAAAACCATTATATGAGCTCTCTACCCCAATCATTGGCCATCACCTTGGTTCCATAAGCCCTAGATGAGCCTCTTTTATCATTCAGGAACACATGATTGTCCCAATCCCTGGAGGGCAATGAACTGCCCTACCTAAAAGGAGGTAATCATTGTTATATCTTACACATCATGCTCTTGTCCTTTGAGCCCTGAGTCGTTAATTAAAGAAAATTCATGAAAGGCAAAAGGTATATGAAGAAGGGAGGAAAAATCAAGGTCGGGGTACCTCATGTACCATGATTGCTCCCTCCTCTACATTACATACCTAGGTGTGGGCTTCCCTAGCTACCCCTATGCCCCACTATGTGGCCCAGGATCGCCCCTCTCAATCCCTATTCCATTTCACTTATTTTGTTGATTTGGGGTAGCATCAGATGTGCTCTAGCCATGAAAATTGGTAGAGAGGCTAAAGCACATGGGATCTCCAAGACTCAGAAATGGTTTGGGCAGATTCTAACTGGTTTGGGAGATATTAAAATAATTAATATTTTTTAATGGAGTTCCTAAGTCTAAACTTGGGAAAAATAAAATATTAACGAGTATTAATATAAAACTGGGTTAGAAGGTTCCAAAAGTCATGGATCAAGCCAAATCTAATCTTAGTTGTCGATTAGAGATTTAATCTCGGTCATTGAAGGACCAACAGAAAAAGTATAAGAGGAGGCTTGAAGGTTAGTTGCAAAATACACTATGGGAGACTAGTCAGTTCGATTTCTAGAGCGAGGTTAGCTGAGAAATTCGAACTAGTGGTCTGGAGAGCAGCAGGAGGCAGCAAGTACAGAATAAAGAGTCGGGATCAACAACAGAAGACTAACGCAGAGGCAAGAGAGGCAGAGGCTCTGAAATTCGAACTAGTGGCCTGGAGAGCAGCAGTTGGCAGCAAGTACGGAACAGAGAGTCGGGATCAACAACCGAAGACCGGCGCAGAGACAGGAGAGGCAGACGCAAAGGCAACAGGAGACTGCGCAGTCACTAGAGGACCTGCGTTGATCCAGGTGGATGTTGGTGGCCATCTACCTATCCCACTTGGACCCACACAACTCTCTTTCAGTTTTTCAGTTTCCTTAATTGTAGCACAGTTTACTATTTTTAGAAATTTTTCAGGTCCTAAACTTCTAGAGCCGTTTTGAGGCCCTAAACGATGTTTTTTGGGAAATTGGAAGCAACATGGGTCCATGGGCCGATATTTCTCTTCCCAAAGTTGTAGTCCTCAGATAGATCTTTCTAACGAGATATTGTGCGCGTCAAACGGAGATCGTATATGTACCAATTTACCCAAAACAGGGCCCACAGTTTGGCGTTTCATCTCCTAGGGTTAGGTTTTTGAATGTTTATGGTTTTCCATTGTTTCTCAACAATAAATAGGCCTTCGAGCCTCATTGTAACACAATTCAGAAGCATGTAGCTGCCACATCTCTTCTCAGAGATAAGTTACCATTGCCCTAGCTGGTTTATTTCCATTTCTGTTTGAAAGCATATTTCAGTGTTTTACATTAATGAAATGAAGCATTATTTCTGTTGCATCTCTGTATTCATGGTTATTTCTGTATTTTATTGCATTCCTGTTTAAATCTAGATCATGCGTGGGTGAAACAGAGAGGCCCAGGGTTGACGCAGTCAAGCAGGGGCTGGCGCAGAATGTCTGGGAGCTACGCAGAGGTCATCCAGGCTGACGCTGGGACCGAGAGAATTGCTAGGGAATTTTCTCTCTGTCGGGTAAGCCAGTTTGGCACCCTATTGTATTGAAGAATCGCTGGATAATTAAAATCCTCCCTTGCTGACCCGGTCTTCCCACATTGGGTTTTTCTGGGGACTGCTGTCCAAAATATCTGTGTCGATGTGTTGATTCATGTGCATGTGTTTATTTACGTATAATGGTGTGATATCTGCAGCAGAATTTATTTTAATGTTTGTTGAAGGAATTTCATAAATAACTTACTGAAAATAAGTAGGCAAAGTAAATCAAATGTTGCAGTGATAGAATTTTCACATGGTGTCAGAGCAAGTAATCAGAGACAGGAAGGGAAAATCAGTTCTGACTTTTGAGTCAAGACCATGATGCAGAGACATCCACATCAGGGGACTCGCACAAGTTTTCAGAAAATTGCACAAGAGAAAGAGATTTCGATTTCTCTATGTTGGCTTCCAGGCTGGAAGAAGAAGTGGCTTGTATGACTAGTTCTGCATCATCAGAAGTATGGTATATAGACAGTGGAGCCTCTTGGCATATGACGGGAATCAGGGAATGTTTCTCAGAATATCGAGAAGAGAAAATGAACTCATGGTAAAGTGTACTCTAGTAGAGAAGGGTACCATAGTTTTTCAAACAGAGTCGGGAGAACGGTTCCATGCTACAAATGTGTTGCGTGTACCAGAATTGGGGATGAACTTACTTTCCGTGTCGCAACTTCAAGGCAAGGGCTATGACGTCTACTTCATCAAGGAGAAGCTATACGTCAAACACCAAAGGTAGAAAAAGAAAGTGCAGATTAGGATCAAAAGTAACAGGTTATATAGATTACAACTAGAATCACCAATGGCACTAATAGGCAGTCATGGACACAAGGACTTGAACGAACTATGGCACAGAAGAATGGGACATTTGCACCCTGGAGCTCTGAGAATTCTCAGGAGCACTATAACAGGTGTTTCGGATCTTAGTACGGAACGAGATGATGTATGCAAAGAATGTGCTCTAGAAAAGTATGCCAACGCAGCATTTCCTAGGAGTAGACACAGGGCCAAGAGTGTACTAGGATTGATACACTCAGATATCTGTGGACTTATGTTCGTCAAAGCTCTTAGTGGTGTCGAGTATCTCCTTACCTTCATTGATGCCCACTCAAGGAAAACTTGGATTTATTTTCTGAAAACCAACGACGATGTTTTCTGTTGATTCAAAGAGTTCAAGGCTCTGGTGGAGAATCTGATTAGGAAGAAAATAAAATTTTTGCGCTCAGATAATGGTGGAGAGTATGTCGACAAGGACTTCACTGATTTTTGCACTAAGGAGGGCATCAGAAGAGAGTGGACAGCTCCCTACAATCCGAAGTAAAATGGAGTAGCAGAAAGGAAGAACAAGGCTATTGTAGAAGCAACTAGGGCCATGATGTCTGATCAGGATATGCCAAAATTCCTGTGGGCAGAAGCATGCAACACAACAGCCTATGTTCAGAACAGGACTCCTCATCAGGCATTGGGCAAGATTACTTCAGAGAAAGTTTTTACAGGGAAGACACTTGAAGTCAGTCATTTTAGGATATTTGGGAGTTTAGCATATTGCCACATACCCGAGGAAAAGAGGAAAAATCTGGATAAAACTACAGAAAAGGGATATCTGGGGGGATATAGCGAGAACACTAAGGCATACATAATCTATCTTCCAGGGAGCAGGAAGGTAGTAGTTTGACGAGATGTAATTGACGATCTAAGTGAAGTAGATTCAGCTGGTTGCAGTAGGATTCCTGAGATTATTAGATCTAGGAATTTTCACATGGCATCGGAGTTGTTAATGTGAAACAGGAAGAGAAGATCTAGCACTAATGCGAGGGACAACTTGTTGCAACAAGCAACAGTTCAAATCCCCTGAGGGATTGCGCAGTTCTAACCACGAGGGCTATATTTTCATGGTTGTCTCTCTCTGAGTGAGCTGGCAGAGAGGTAAGACTGTCGGATCGAGAATTTGCCAAGGCAGAGGGAACCACGCAGAGCATCAGCACAGAGCTAGAGGGACGTAGTTTTCTGCAAGCTAAGTGTTGGGCAGAAAAGTCGTTGGAAGAAGGAAGTAGATCGCATAGTGAGGGAATACTTCCCAATGATTTCTTGGCGAGGAAATCAGTATTTCTCATTTGTTGGGCAGCAGGGGAGCAGCAGACTTACCAACTCCATCAGGGAATGTGTAAGGCAATCTAAAAGCTACACAATAAGGAGAAAGAGGGAGTTGTTCGACATTTTTTGGAGGATATGGCAACCAATGGCTTGAGGGATCAGGACAGGTTGGACGAAGCTTCCAACTATGTCATCTGGAAGACTAGAATGTCTTTCCTTCTAGATGAGCATGCCTTCAAGACGTATGTTGATAATGTGGTAGCTAAACCTGCGGATGTAGATCCGCTAAATAAGTACAAGGCTGAGATGGCAAAAGCCAAGAGGATGATCCTAGATGGAGTCAAGGATCACGTAGTGTGCCACGTTGCTAGCAGCACAACTGCTAAGGAGATGTGGGATGCTTTAGCCACGTTGTATCAGGGATCTTCCGAGCAGCGTAAGATGTACTTGGAAGAGAAGTTGAGATCTGAGCATATGCAGAAGGGAGAACGCGTAGATCCATTCCTTACGAAGCTGAAGGAGACCCGTGATGAGTTGTTGGCTGCGAGGCATACACCTCAAGATTCGGAGTTAGTGAGACTGGCCCTAATTTGTGTCTCGAATGAATGGAAAATATTTGTCCAGAGTATCCTAGGTAGAGCAGCATTGTCTAATTGGGATGATATGTGGGCAGCTCTAAAACAAAAAAAGTTGAGGAGAGACCTAGTCAAGGTCAAACTTGACGGAAGCAGTAGCAACAGTGGGTCGAAGCCCAAGGAGGAGGAGGAGAATACAGCCCGAAGGGGCAGCAGGGGCAACAAAAATGAAAGAAAGATGTCTCCAAAGTGAAGAGTTTCAGATGTGACGAGATGGGCCTATTGACCACTAGAGTGGCACCTGATGATTATATGAAGACTCCATGCTCAAAGATGAACCAAAGGACACTTGTACCATCATATATCATCATTCAACAAGAGTTTTTAAACTCTACTTCTATTTCTCATCATCTTTCTTGTGCCCAGATTCCACACTCTGTGGGGAATTGTAATAAGTGATACTAGTAATGATGAGTTTTGAGTCTGTAACAGGCCTAGGATGTTGGGACTTAATCAGTAAACGAGTACACCTTGGGGTGTTTTCTTTTATCTGGTTAATTATCCCTTCTTTTTCAAAGGTGGATAATTTTTTGGGTTTTTTCACTCACTTTTTACCCCAAAGTCGGGGTGACAGTTTGAAAGTTGAGTCCCTAACACATCTTAGTGTCTAAATTCGATGCATATTACCATACTAGATCACACACAAAAAATTCGTGGAATTTGGTTAGGTCTACGTAGTCAATTTTTTAATTTTTAGATTTTCCGCACTACGGAAATTGCAATAAAAATTGTATTTGTAATGTAATAAGTGATGTCTAGAGAATTTGCATGGGGTATGAGTAATGAAATTTGCACCTCCCACCCTCAACTTTCTACGATGACACACTTTGAGTGGTTAAAAATGTGTTTTGAACCCTCAAAACCCATTTTTCCTAAATTTAGTGGGAAATCAGACAATTAATTAAGCCAGAAATTAAATAAATGGAGAAAAATAAATATCCACATATGCTAAATGTTGTGGAAATGAGGTGGAAAATTATGGAGGAGTTAAAGTGAAGTCCCAAGGTGATGTGGACTCCTAAAATCAAGGAAATGACGTGTGCCGAAATAAAATCGAATTTCTAGCATTAAATGAAAAAATCGCTTACTTGGAATTTCGGATTTGTGAAGTTAATGCACATTTGGGAGGATTTGGGAGAAGATTTGGTGGAGATTTGTAGGAAATTGTCTCCACATGGGCTACCACCCATATACACTTGTCATTCCATCATAAAATTCAAATTTGGCACATAAGGGAAAAAGAAAATGATGTTCACTTGCCAAAATTCAATTTTTACACTTGGCATTGGAGCTCCATTCAACAAATTCGAATTTTTCTTTGCGATTGCCACCTCATGCCACTTGTTTAATCACTTCTACATTGGGATTGGATCCCATGGTTCTATATAATAGAGTCTTGAGCTCTCATTTGTATCAATTGCTACTAGTTATTGTGCTTACGGAAGCGCTACTACCTTGTACACTTTCAAAAATATCAATAAAGACTTTGGGGTTTCATTCATGAGGTGTTCCTCCTTTGAGAGTTTGATGAATTGTTGATCATTGGTATAATTCATTTTACTCATGCTTTGATCTAATTTGTTTCCAAGTGCTCTTGTAGATTTGTTAATGTAGAGCTATCTTGTATTGACATTTGATTTAGAAATATGCTCTAGGTATAGAATGTTCTAGTTGGTTTTAAATAAATCTCTAGAGTTTCATCATTATTTATTGCTAAATCTATATGGAACTAATTCTTGATTGAATTTTTGTAGAGGGAACATCTTGTTGAGATCACAGAATCAAGCATGAAGGGAATCTTTGGAGAGACCAACCCACTCTTGATACACTCTTAAAGGAGCTCTCATTTGTTCTTTGAGCCTTCATAGTCTTATCTTACAAAGTGGTTTTACAGGGGTTTTGGCACATAGCTTGTACAGAAGTCGAGAACTTCTAAATTTAAATCTTTTTTAAAAAACATTGTATTTCATTTCTTTCATTTGCTATCTAAGAGTTTGAAGATGGTTAAGCAAAAACGAGAGTTTACTCTCACTCTTTATCTTAGCCTTTTGTAAATTATAATTGTACATATACATTTTATCTTGTTGATTTTTTCACTAATACTTAACTTATTTTGCAATCATCGTTTGAATTGTTTGCTAACTCTTGTGTGGCAGATTTTGAAGAACAAGCTCCCGCAACATCTAACAAGTGTTTGCAGGACCTTTGGCAAATGTTTGGGGTTCGATTTCCAAAGATGTCGTGAGCCCTTTTGAAGCTTATTTGGCCAAGTCGAGTTCACTAGAGGGCTACCCATTTTCCTCTTTAAGCCATGGGCATTTTGAGGAAACTCACACCTTGTTTCCCTTGCATAAGTCTTGTGAGATCTTGTCACTACTTTCTCAAGAAAGGAGATCTCGTGTCCAAGTTTCAAGCAATTATTGTGAGGACTCTCCTTGAAGTTTAGTCGAGGACTTTGAAGGGCCCTCTTCTCATTGTAATATTGATAAAAGATCTAGTTTGCTTGTGCGAGCTTGGGATTTTTCCCATGGTATCCTATCTCCCCATTTAGAGGGAGGCTTATCTTGGGTGAATTGACATTTGTATGGTTTAATCTATCATACTTCATTCACTTACATGCATGTTTTAATTGGGAATTAACACAGTCTCACTATCACATTTCATTAAGTTAAAGTTTGTTACAATTTCATTTGAGCTTTTGCATTCTCTATCTCATTTGTTGCTTGAAGCTACAAGCTTACACTTTATTTTGGGCAATTCATCCTTTACATGCAAGCATTTTATATTCTTAACAAATTTTGATAAGTTTCCATTTATCTTGGTAAGTTGTTTCATGAGCACTTGAATACATGCTTCATTTTTATACTACATTGTTATCTTGAATATTGGAACAATTTATTGTCATTGTCTATTTGAAACAAATTTTACTTTCAAACAAATTACTTGTGTCATTTTAATTCATTGATGAGACACATGCAACACTTGTAAGCTAATTTTATTCTTTCAATTGAAGTTATAGTTGCAACTTATGTTGAACACTATTTCATTTTCAAGCATTGCAAATCAATCTCTTTGAATCATTTGCATGTAGCATTATTTATTTTGGGGAAAAACTTACACGCGTTTCATCTAGGCAGGAATGCCCAAAGCCTCATTAAAATTTTACCTCCAACATAAGTTGATTGAAGTAGACATCTTAAGGATCCTCTACTTCTCTATTGACTCCTCACTGTGAGATCCATATCTTTGGGCGAGGGTGAGGTCTGAGAATTGAAGAGTTAAATTGTAATCTTGTTGTAGATATAATTATTAAAATTAACCAACAGCACTTTCCATTACATTTACTTTACTTGTCTCTTGATGGTTTGAGTTTTCATATGCAAATTCTATTCCAAAAGAAAGTATTGTAATCCTTTCAAACAAGTACTTTATTTTCATGCTTCAAGTCTAATTGCATATTGATGCCTTCGTTTAGCGTTTCTTTTGTTTACATTTCCAAGTTAATTACTAATTTTTGGGTTTTGGCAAGATATGTTTCACATGTTTTGATTTATAAAGTTGACTATCTCAAAAAGCATTTTTTATCTTACATATCTTGTGCTAACAAGTTTTGTTTACATTTCAGAGTTACTTTGCTTTCTCTTTTGAGAGCATTGCATTTTACTTTGAGCAAATATATCTTTAAATTGTCGAAAAAATTCATTATAAAGCACTGGTTTTATGTTTTTTGTCATATTAATGAGTGGCATTGTTATTTCAAGTTGCTCACTTCATATTTGCTCATAAATATTTAAAAGTAATTCATTTTCACTATAACGCTCTCCTAGAAACTCACATCTTTTAACGTAAATTTTCATAAGGGACCACCCCCTTAGCTAACCTAGGAGATAGCTGAAACAAAAAGAGTCGAGATTAGTGTGATAGCCCCTTCTCTTAGTTCCCTGCCACCAACCACACCTTGTGGGGTTGAAGGTTTTTCTCACTAACTTGTAGAGGGGTGTAGGCGGTAGGGACAACATTTTTGGCGCCGTTGTCGGGGACAAGTCTTCTTGTACCTGGGAAATACAACTAACTTTTGGTTTTTGCATGTTTGATTTTAGAGTTAGATTCGTGTTCAAGTGGCGACTCCACTTATTTCATTTTCTGCAAGGATTTCTGCTTGAAGCTTGCTTCTTGTAGATATCTTGTTAATCTTGGACAAGAGCCTCTCTAGTATCCATTTTCTCTTTTAGGGTCAAGTGAGCATGACATCATGAATGATTAATTCACCCCTTGTGATTTTACTAACATTTCAGGCTATCCGAAGTTCATTCCGGATGAAGCCATTGAGGCTATTAAAGAGTTTCCTAGTTTTCTAGGTAACAATGCCATCAGTACTGAAACTCACCTTAGGAATTTCCACCTTTGTGTGAGCAAATGGTGCCATGATATTAACCATGAGGACGTTAAAATGAGACTTTTCATCTTTTCACGAGATGGAAATGCAATGGGTTGGTTCATAGAATTACTTGCTAACAATTTTGATTCTCTAGAATCAATCATTGACGCCTTTGAAGAAAAATATGGAAATGAAAGAAAGATCAAAGCGAAAGAAAATGACAATGATAACAATCTCATCAAGGAGTTGACTCAAATGATTAAGGATATGCAACTCAACCAAGTTCAATTCATTAAGACCATGGAGGTAAATCATGCACAAGCAATAAAGGCCATGAAATTCAATCATTCTAATCAGATGACCTCTATTCAAAACTATTAAGTTTAGGTATGTTCTATGCTTAGAGCAATTTATTTCAATTTTCACAGTTAGCTCAATATCTTTTCCAGATTAGCAATCACATCAGCGTTAAAGTAAACTGCAGATAGAACATAAACATAAATCGCAAAAGAAAATCCAAGACAAGAGGACACAAGATGTGGCGCTAGCCAGAGACAAACCCCAATGTAGGGAAACCCTTGATCAATTCTTCTTATATGTTCTTCAATAGTTCAGCACACAGAGAGAGATAATACATTTACAATAGAAGTCAACACTTTGACTTATCTAGATAAGAGCATAGATCATCTCTAATAAGATGATACATGATATCAGTTGAAGACATGCTGCTTCAACTGATTCTCCAAGGTGACTCCTTTACCTATCATCGTGTTGCATCTCGTCATCGTGCTGCACCTCATCATCACAATGTTGCATCTTATCATGCTTCATCAATCATGACAGTACCCATCACTGTACTGCATCATGTACCCTCATGTGCCATTGTTGCACCTTGCTTACTATACTGCTATCCCAATTGCTATTGCAGCACCATGTGTTGCTGCTGTCCCAATTGCTATTGCAGCACTATGTCTTGTTGCTGTCCCAATGCTTACTGTTGTCCATGTGCCTTTGCTGCCATGCCACAACTGTCCCATGTATCTATACAACACTATGTACCTTGTTGTCCCATATATCTTGACAACACTATGTACCTTTGTCCCATATATTAGCACTTCTGTACTAGTTGCCTCTCTGTCCCATATATTAGCACTGTTGTACTAGTTGCCTTGATGTTCCATGCATCTAACTATCAGTCCACAAATAGCCCTCAATTCGCTGCATGCTACTGCTGATTTCTTCCTAGGGTTCTGTACAAGTACTTGACTGGTTAGGGCACACCAACAAGCCTAACGTATAGGGAGAATACCCTTGTTTGCCTCGTTGCCCTTAGAGATGACTGCGGCCTAGTTAGGAGGTCCTTTCTCTCACAACAACTGTTGTAATAGTCCCTTACTATGTCTCTATAAACAGAGATATACACCCCAATATCATGCATAAAACAATCATGAAACTCACCACTAGTCTGCGGCCTGATTTGCACGGTAAGACTGCTCCAATGTGTCACCTCAAGCCATCCTTCTTGCCTCATGCAATGACTAAGAGCTGCAGCTCTTCTTCTCTAAAATCCGCACCCAAAACAGTCCACAAACTCGGACCTGCCTCAGCCTTCCTTGCTCCAAATTCGCACTATATTTTAGACCTTAGGATTGCATTAGGGCATCCAACGTTAGGGCTGGTTTAGGTCTACATTAGGGCAGCCTTTAGGTATGTGTTAGGGCAACGTTCCATGTGTGTTTAGGGCAGCCTTCCATTTGCGTCTAGGGCAGCCTTCCATGTGTGTCTAGGGCAGCCTTCCATCTCCGTTTAGGGCAGCCTTCCATGTGTGTCTAGGGTAGCCTTCCATCTGCGTCTAGGGCAGTCTTCCATGTGTGTCTAAGGCAACCTCTCTTCCTCCAATGTCTAGGGCTTCCACTCCTAGATTTCTCTTCCACTAAAACCCAAGACAAGTGGAGAGAAATCAAGATAGAAGTGTGTGTGAAATGACTCTCAAGTCATCTCCTTTTACACTAAAATGTTGAGCACATGTGGGTTTTATTTGGTTGCTGGCCGACCCTGACGAATTGTCTTATAACACAATAAATTCATAACTCCATGAATACTTATCGGAATTAGATGATCTTTAGATCAATCCTACACCTCTCGATGAGAGGGACCCAAGAAAAATATCAAATGCCATAAATAAGATGACCTGCATGGAGTTTGGCCCTAGTTTCCAATTTTAACACTACCTCTCAACTAGGGAAAACTCCATTCGATGATCCATATGTCTGATTGTACTATCTCTGCCATCAGTGCCTTGCACTGCTCTGCTCTACTCTGCTGAACCATGAAGAAGAAGAATTGATCGAGAATGTCTCATACCATTCTCTACTGACCTGAAGTTAGTTCCATATGAAGAGAGTGTGTCATATCACTCTTACTGACCCGAAGTCAGTTTTATTGATCCTAAATCAATATCACAAGAGAGTGTCTCAAACCACTCATACTGATCTCAGATCAGTTTCATTGATCCCAGATCAATGGAGGTCATCCTAGCATAGGGAGTACAGTAGATACAATGATGCGTTCATCGATAGTACTACTATGGTCCCTAACCCCATTTCCCTGCTCATTGATCAGATGAGAGGTACTTCCCATGAGTCCCAGACTGCATGGATAGGATGCCTCGACAGGAGAACTAATCATCCTGTCCACAGGAGAATGAATCATCCTGTCCCACAGTTGCCACGGGAGAACTAATCATCCCATCCCACAGGAGAACTAATCATCCTATTTCACAATTGCCACAGGAGAACTAATCATCATGTTTCACAGTTGCCACGAGAGAACTAATCATCCCGGCCCACATGAGAACTAATCATCCTGTTCCACAGTCGCCACGGGGTATCACATGGGAAAGTTGAACTTGTCATCCTGTACATAGCGCACCACCAAGGGAGGGTGAGTCGCCCTGTGGTCGTATGTTGCTCTAGTAAGTACCCCAAGCCCCCCAAAGCTCCCAGAGCTCAATGCATGCAACATGCAGGACCCTTATAAGAAGGTCTCTCAACGACTCCAAGTCGTTCGGGAAAGTCACAGATTTGACCTTTCCCCAGGGCTTTGACAAAATGTTTGCGACCTGTACATCAGTCTTAATGCGATGGAGCCTCCTCGCTCATCGACTTACCATATCCCAGATAAGGCAGTATTTGATATCTATCTGTTGGAGCAATCATCGAATACGGGATTCCTCAATAATCGAATCCCTCCTTTGGTTGTCATAGAGAATCACAGTGGTATTCATCATGTGTACAAAGTTACAAACAACTCACTTAAGAGCTTCCGCAACCAGGCAACTTCACAAGAGACCATACTCGTATCTATGTATTTGGTCTCGGCGGTGCTTTAGCAACCGACTTCTGCTTCCTGCTCATCCATGATATCGAAGCAGAATCCAAAGAGAACCAGCACTGAGAAGTGTTCTAGTGATCCTCCACACTGCCTACCCAGTCAGCATTCGAATAATCATGCAGTTTCATATTTCCGGCAGTGTATCTCAATCCATGAGAGATTGTGCCCCAAAGATATCTCAGAAGATTCTTGGCACCAATCCAGTGAGGCTCAACCAAATATGAGCTCACCATGCTAACTACAAAACATATATCCAGACAGAAGTTCACCAAGAACATCAATGCAAATGAGTTTATGAAACTCAGAGGCATTTCGCAAATCTGGTCTGTCATCACCACCATATAACTTCTAAAAGTTAAGATCCTCAAGGTAGTCACTGGCTTGCAGTTTACCATTCCACATTCAGAATCCAACTCCCTCTTACTTCTGCAAGTGAGAGGGTCTGCACCTGTTAGAAATAGGTCATCCTCAGAAGGTGTCGGTATGAGAGGTCTATTCATCATCTATGTTTTAGTATAAATAGGAGAGGACTTGAAGTCATTTGAGGGACACACTCTTCATGTGATCTCCTCCTCTCCACATCTTTAGGTTTTGGTGAAGGAGAGACATCAAGAGCATACACTGGACTACGCAGATGATGCCCTATCCGCAGTAAATCTAATGATGATCTAATGCAACAAAGAGAGGCACTTATACGCAGTCCAGAAAGGAGGTTCTAAACGCAGTCATAGAACAAGGGTTCTAATGTTGTCATGCCCTAAATACAGAGAGACCTAAGCTCTTTCCTAAAGGAATCATGGTTGCTACCTAACGATGAACCTATGGAAATGATCGTAACACAGTCTCCTAGCCGCAGCACTTAAGATTGCCCTAGGTCGTAATTCATGAAGGTATATACGCAGCAACAAGGGAAGGATCTAGCCACCATCTAGTCGCAGTCATCTAAGGACCTAGCTACTGTCATAATGATGCTTAACCGCTGTCAAAAGGAAGAGCTGAATAGCGTAGGTATAGAGCCCTGTTTTGAAGAGGCCTAACGCTGTCCTAGAAGAGGCCTAACGTTGTCTTGAAGGAGAAGTGTCATCACTGTAAAGGAGGCTCCCACAAATTTAGAGGAGGCCTGTTTTGGGTTTGATATGTGGGTTGTAAAGCTACAGTTAGGTTGTGTGGTAGGCCGCAGGCCATACCACCACAGCAAGGGACAGTGTGGGCAGTTTTGGAGTCTTGTTATGCCCTACTCTTTAGCGTGAAGGCAGAAGGTTCACACCAGGGAAGGCTGTTGAGATTAAGGATTGTTTGGATGACTGTTTGAGGGCTATTGCAACAGTCTGAATCAGTCACCATCACAACAGCAGGAACAGCAAGCATGCAAGGGGCAGCAAGCATAATGGAGCAGCAAGGTACAGTAAGCTTATACATGGGACAGCTGCAAGCATGGTAAAGCTTGGACATCAGCAAGTACAGTGCTAAACACTGGGACAGCAGCTGCATGAGGTCCAGCATTATGATGATGGATGTAACAAGGTGAGGTACAACATGATGACGAGATGCTGCACTATGATAGGTGGAGTCAACTTGGAGAATCAGTTGAAGAAGCATGTCTTCAACTGATCTCATGTAGATATAATAAGTCAAGTGTTGACTTCCGATGTAAATGTATTATCTCTCTCTGTTGAACTACTGAAGAACATATAAGAAGAATTGATCAAGGGTTTCCCCACTTTGGGGTTTGTCCCTGGCTAGCGCCACATCTTGTGTCCTCTTGTCTTGGCTTGTCTTCTGCGATTTATGTTTATGTTCTATCTGCAGTTTACTTTAATGCTGATATGATTGCTAATCTGGAAAATATGTTGTGCTAACTAAGAAAATTGAAATAAATTGCTCTAGCATAGAACATACCTAAAATTAACATGGTATCGGAGTTGAGGTGAAGACAATGCCCAAGCAAGAGTAAAAGAGCAATCACCAAAGATAGTTGGGAAAGGACAAAAGGATCAATGGATTCCTCATCCCTCTTCAAATTCACCAAGGGTGAAGTCAAAGTAGAGTATATTATCAGAATGGTGCAGTGGAAGTTTCTGATGGCCTACCTAAAGATCACTTCATTGAGAAGTTCAGAAGGAAAGACGAATGCCTTGGTTGCAATAAGTTCGGCCATTATGCGAAGGAGTGTCCAAATGGCAGAGACACATCTCTTGATGAAGATAATAATCATTCCAAGGACAACTTCAATGATCAAAGGAATGACAGATAATGTAGGTCATCAAGGAAATGGTCGACTCTTCAAAGAAAGCAAGGAACCCCAGGTATGAAGAATCAAATGTTGTTTCTGATAAGATAAAGTAGAATTATCTTGTGCTGGCCCTCTCCTTTAGATTCTTTGGGAATCTGGCTTATTGATTGTAGTGCTTCAAGGCACTTCATCGGTAGATGGGTGCACTCTAATTTGGTAGAGATGGAAACAACCGTGGGATCATACTTGGAGCCGATGCCACCTATCCCGGAAAGGGTGTAGGGAACGTTACCCCTCAATTAAATGAGGGTAACTCGATTCATTTACAAAATATCTTTCATGTACCTGATCGCAAGAAGAACCTGGTGTCCATTTTGGCAATGGAAGTCAAAGGTTACAGGGTCGCACTCATCGATGAAAAGGTACGAATTTTCAAAGATGTTTTTGAGTTCTGGGTTATATCAAGTTGTAGGAAGTCCATTGGGAACCATGTCCATTGACACAGAGCACCCGAGGTCTATGAGTCAGATGGTGGCAGGGATGCCTGAATTCAAAAAGAGCATGAAAGTATATGTCTGAGATGTACCGAAGGAAAATCTTACAAGGGGACCATTCCCCTCATGTAGCAGGTCCACAGGTTTGGAACAATCCCAGGGGTTTGAGATTCATGATCAGGAATCTCACGTATCCAGGTGGAAGAAAGCCCTCTATGGCTTGAAAAAAAATTCCCCAGGTGTAGTATGAGAGGATTGATAGTTGTCAGATGAAGCAAAGATTCACTAAGAGTGAAGATGATCCAAACCATTGTTTGAAGGTTGTGGATGATAGACCTCTCATACCAGCACCTTCTGAGGACGACCTATTTCAAATAGGTGCAGACCCTCTCACTTGCAGAAGTAAGAGGGAGTTGGATTCCGGATGTGGAATGGTGAACTGCAAGCCTGTGACTACCTCGAGGATCTTAACTTTCAGAAGTTATATGGTGATGATGTCAGACCAGATTTGGGAAATGCCTCTGAGTTTCATAAACTCATTCGCGTTGATGTTCTTGGTGAACTTCCGTCCGGACATATGTTTTGCAGTTAGCACGGTGAGCTCATATTTGGTTGAGCCTCACTGGATTGGTGCCAAGAATCTTCTGAGATATCTTTGGGGCACAATCTCTCATGGATTGAGATACACTGCCAGAAATATGAAACTATTCAAATGCTAACTGGGACGGCAGTGTGGAGGAACAGTAGAGCACTTCTCAGTGCTAGTTCTCTTTGGATTCTGCTTCGATATCATGGATGAGCAGGAAGCAGAAGTCGATCGTTATAAGCACCACCGAGACCAAATACATAACTACGAGTATGATCTCGTATGAAGTTGCCTAGTTGAGGAAGCTCTTCAGTGAGATATTTGTACACATGATGAATACCACTGTGATTCTCTGTGACAACCAGAGGTAGGATTCGATTATTGAGGAATCTCGTATTCGATGATTGCTCCAACAAATAGACATCAGATACTACCTTATCTGGGATATGGTAAGTCAATGAGCAAGGAAGCTCCATTGTTGTGAGATGATGTACAGGTCGCTACACTTTGTCAAAAGCCCCGGGGGAAAGATCAAATCTGTGATTTTCCCGAACGACTTAGAGTCGTCGAGAGACCCTTGTAAAAGGTTCCAACATGTTGCATACATTGAGCTCTGGGAGCTATGGGGGCTTGGGGTACTTACTGGAGCAATATACGACCACAGGGTGACTCACCCTCCCCTGGTGGTGCACTATGAACAGGATGATTAGTTCTCCTGTGGGCCAGGATGATTCATTCTCCGTGGCAACTATGGAATAGGATGATTCGTTCTCCTGTGGGCCATGATGATTTGTTCTCCGTGGCAATAGTGGAACAGGATGATTCGTTTTCCTGTAGACTAGGATGATTAGTTCTCCATGGCATCCACTGGATAGGATGATTCGTTCTCCTGTGGACAGGATTATTAGTTCTCATGTCGAGGCATCCTACCCATGCAGTCTGGGACTCATGGGAAGTACCTCTCATCTGATCAATGAGCAGGGAAATGAGGATAGGGACCATAGTAGTACTGATGGATGCATCGTTGTATCTACCGTACTCCCTATGCTAGGATGACCTTCATTCATCTGGGATCAATGATACTGGTCTGGGACCAGTGAGAGTGGTACACCCTCTGAAACTGACTTCGAGTCAGTAGAGGACTAGTCTGGGACCAGTGAAAGTGGTACACACTCCAGACTGACTTCGGGTCAGTGGAGGATGGTATGAGACATTCTCGATTTATTCTTCTTCTTCATGGTTCAGCAGAGCAGAGCTAAGAAGAGCAGAGCTAAGAAGAGCAGAGCTGAGCTGAGCTGAGCAGAGCTAAGCAGAGCTGAGCTGAGCAGAGGAGAGTAGAGTTGAGCTGAGCTGAGCAAAGCAAAGAAACAGAGCAGAGCAGTGCAAGGCACTAATGGCAGAGATAGTACAGTCGGACATATGGATCATCGAATGGAGTTCTCCCTAGTTGAGAGGGAGTGTTAAAATTGGCAACTAAGGCCAAACTCCATGTGGGTCATCTTATTTATGGCAGCTGATATTTTTCTTGGATCCCTCTCATTGAGAGGTGTAGGATTGATTTAAAGATCATCCGATTCCGACAAGCATTCATGGAGTTATGAATTTATTTGTGTTATAAGACAAATTGTCAAGTCACCCAGCGACTTATGTAGGCTCAGAAGCCCAATAGTCACGTCTATTCATCATCTACGTTTTAGTATAAATAGGAGAGGTGAATGAGTTATGAATTTATTTGTGTTATAAGACAAATTGTCAAGTCACCCAGCGACTTATGTAGGCTCAGAAGCCCAATAGTCACGTCTATTCATCATCTATGTTTTAGTATAAATAGGAGAGGACTTGAAGTCATTTGAGGGACACACTCTTCATGTGATCTCCTCCTCTCCACGTCTTTGGGTTTTGGTGAAGGAGAGACATCAAGAGCATACACTAGACTACGCAGATGATGCCCTAGCCGCAGTAAATCTAATGATGATCTAATGCAGCAAAGAGAGGCACTTATATGCAGTCCAGAAAGGAGGTTCTAAACGTAGTCATAGAACAAGGGTTCTAATGTTGTTATGCCCTAAATACAGAGAGACCTAAGCTCTGTCCCAAAGGAATCATGGCTGCTACCTAACGATGAACCTATGGAAATGATCGTAACACAGTCTCCTAGCCGCAGCACTTAAGATTGCCCTAGGCCATAATTCATGAAGGTATATACGCAGCGACAAGGAAAGGATCTAGCCGCAGTCATCTAAGGACCTAGCTACTGTCATAATGATGCCTAACCGCTGTCAAAAGGAAGAGCTGAATAGCGTAGGTATAGAGGCCTGTTTTGAAGAGGCCTAACGTTGTCTTGAAGGAGAAGTGTCATCGCTGTAAAGGAGGCTCCCACAAATTTAGAGGAGGCCTGTTTTGGGTTTGATACGTGGGCTGTAAAGCTACAGCTAGGCTGTGTGGTAGGCCGCAGGCCATACCACCACAGCAAGGGACAACGTGGGAAATTTTGGAATCTTGTTATGCCCTACTCTTCAGCGTGAAGGAAGAAGGTTCACATCAGGGAAGGCTGCTGAGATTAAGGATTGCTTGGATGATTGTTTGAGGGCTGTTGCAGCAGTCTAAGATTCCCTAACCAGTCACCATCACAACAGCAGGGACAGCAAGCATGCAAGGGGTAGCAAGCATAATGGAGTAGCAAGGTACAGTAAACTTATACATGAGACAGCTGCAAGCATGAGCATGGACATCAGCAAGTACAGTGCTAAACACTGGGATAGCAGCTGCATGAGGTCCAGCATTATGATGATGGGTGTAACTAGGTGAGTTACAGCATGATGACGAGATGCAGCACTATGATAGGTGAAGCAGTCACCTTGGAGAATCAGTTGAAGCAGCATATCTTCAACTGATCTCATGTAGATATAATAAGTCAAGTGTTGACTTCCGATGTAAATGTACTATCTCTCTCTATTGAACTATTTAAGAACATATAAGAAGAATTGATCAAGGGTTCCCCACATTGGGGTTTGTCCCTGGCTAGCGCCACATCTTGTGTCCTCTTGTCTTGGCTTGTCTTCTGCAATTCATGTTTATGTTCTATCTGCAGTTTACTTTAATATTGATATGATTGCTAATCTACAAAAGATATTGTGCTAACAGAGAAAATTGAAATAAATTGCTCTAGCATAGAACATACCTAAAATTAACAATATTCCAGATTCATGGGGAATGCTCCTATCAAGAAAATGGGCATCAAATCTAGGTGGCAGCCTTCAAATGGACTTATCATATGCCACCAACCCCATGCCTGATAATACCTTTGTCAGAATTGATCGAGAGTTAGAAAAAAGATATCATGTTGAAGATCCAAGGAAACCCAACAACGAGATTATCTATAGATCATGCCAGACAGAGAGTGATGCAGTGTTGACAAATTTCCTTCCCCCCTTAACAAAACAGATTCAAAATGAAGAGATTAGGCATAGCTCAAAAAGATTGGGTACTTCAAATTTTCCATCAGAGCATTTTCAAGACAAAGCAGTAGGATTGGAAATAAATGCATCATCATCACCATCGCAACTAACCAAGAACAAAAGAAAAAAGATATAGAAAATGAACCACCAGTTTTGAGCAGGATCAAGCCTCAACGCATCAATAGTCGAAAAAGGAAAAGGAAGAGGTTTGGTATATCTGATGGCCACAAACATGTTAAAATTGGGGTAAGTCATAATCCCAAGATAGACAAAATTGGGCAAGGCACATCAAAGAAAGAACCTATGGACTTGCCTGTGAGTAGGCAGGTTCTCAAGATGGATTTCACCGAAGACATCTGATGCCAAGGGGCATCTTTTTGTATCATATTTCTAACCTTATCTCGTGTCATTTTTGTTTTAGTTTTATTTCATGAATAAATAGACATTTATGCTCTTAGAATAAATTTCCATTTCTTCGTTTATGTACTTTATTTCATTTGATGATATTTTGAATGGATACTGTTGATATATGTCTTTGGTCAGTTGATGCAGATTCCAGGTTCTTGCACACCATCACTTTGTATCTAGCATGCATCCCCATATGGAGCCAAATGTTGACCACTGGAGTGGCACCTGATGATTATATGAAGACTCCATGCCCAAGGATTATCCAGAAGACACTTGCACCATCAGATATCGTCAGTCAACAGAGTTTTTTAACTCTACTTCTATCTTCTCATCATCTTTCTTGTACCCAGATTCCACACCCTACAGGGAATTGTAATAAGTGATACTAGTAATGGCGAGTTTTGAGTCTGTCACAGGTCTAGGATGTTGGGACTCGATCAGCAAACGAGTACACCTTAGAGTGTTTTTTTATCTGGTTAATTATCCCTTCTTTTTCAGAGGCAAATATTTTTTTAAGTTTTTTCACTCACGTTTTACCCCAAAGCCGGGATGATAGTTTTAAGGTTGAGCCCCTAACACATCTTAGTGTCTAGAGTCGATGTATATTACCATACTAGATCACACAAAAAAAATTGTGGAATTTGGTTAGGTCTAGGTAGTCATTTTTTCATTTTTTAGATTTCTCGCAGGTCAAAAATTGCAAATAAAATTGTATTTAAATTGTAATAAGTATAGTCTAAAGAAGTTGTATGGGGTATGAGTAATCAAAATTACACCTCTCATCCTCAACTTTCTACTATAACACACTTTGAGGGGTTAATAATGTGTTTTGAACCCTCAAACCCCACTTTTCTTAAGTTTAGTGAGAAATCTGGGAATTAATTAAGCCAGAAATTAAATAAATGTTGAAAAATAAATATCCACACATGCTAAATGAGGTGGAAAATTATGGGGGAATTAAAGTGAAGTCCCAAGGTGATGTGGACTCCCAAGATCAAGGAAAGGACATGTGCTCAAATAAAATCGAATTTCTGGCATTAAATGAAAAAGCTGCTTCAAAATTCGAATTTGTGAAGTTAATGCACATTTGGGAGGATTTGGGAAAATATTTGGTGGAGATTTTGTGGGAAATTGTCCCCACATGGGTTACCACCCATATACACTTGTCCTTCCACCATAAAATTCGAATTTGGCACATAAGGGAAGAAGAAAATGATGTCCACTTGCCAGAATTCGAGTTTTACACTTGGCATTGGAGCTCCATTCAACAAATTCGAATTTCTCTTTGGGATTGTCACCTCATGCCACTTGTTTAATCACTTCTACATTGGGATTGGCTCCAATGCCATTTGTCATTGTCATTCTTCATTGGGATTTGCTCCCAACTCTCTATATAATAGAGCCATGGGCTCTCACATTGTAGAATATTGTTACTAGCTATTGTGTTTGCGGAAGCACTGCTGCCTTGTACACTTCCGGAAATATCAATAAAGACTTTGGGGTTTCATTCATGAGGTGTTCCTCCTTTTCGAGTGCGATGAATTGTTGAGCATTGGTATAATTCCTTTTACTCATGCTTTGATCTAATTTGCTTCCATATGCTCTTGTAGATTTGTTAATATAGAACTATCTTGCGTTGACATTTGATTTAGAAGTATGCTCTAGGTATAGAATGCTCTAGTTGATTTTAAATAAATCTCTAGAGTTTCTGATCATTGTTTATTGCTAAATCTATATGGAACTAATTTTTGATTGAAGTTTTGTAGAGGGAACATCTTGTTGGGATAACAAAATCAAGCATGAGGGGAAGTCTTTGGAGAGACCAACCCACTCTTGATACATTCCTAAAGGAGCTCTCATTTGTTCTTTGAACCTTCATAGTCTTATCTTACAAAGTGGTTTTGTAGGGATTTCGGCACATAGCTTGTACACAAGCCGAGAACTTCTAAATTTAAATCTCTTTTAAAAAAAACATTGTACTTCATTTCTTTCATTTGCTATCTAAGAGCTTGAAGAGGGCTAAGCAAAGACCAGAGTTTACTCTCACTCTTTAGCTTAGCCTTTTGTAAATTATAATTGTGCATATACATTTTATCTTGTTGATTCTTCCATTAATACTTAACTTATTTTACAGCCATTGTTTGGATTGTTTGCTAACTCTTGTGTGACAAATTTGGAAGAGTAACTTCCCGCAACATCTAACAAGTGTTTGCAGGACCTTTGGCAAGTGTCCGGGGTTCGATTTCCAAGGATGTCATGAGCCCTTTTGAGGCTTATTTTGGCCAAGTCGAGTTCACTAGAGGGCTGCCCATTTTCCTCTTTAAACCGTGGGCATTTGGAGGAAACTCACACCTTGTTTCCCTTGCACAAGTTTTGTGAGATCTTGTCACTACTTTCTCAAGAAAGGAGGTCTAGTGTCCAAGTTTCAAGCAATTATTGTGAGGTCTCTCCTTGAAGTATAGTTGAGAACTTTGAACGGCCCTCTTCCCATTGTAATATTAATAAAAGATCTAACTTGCTTGTGGGAGTTTGGGATTTCTCCCATGGTATCCTATCTCCCCATTTAGAAGGAGGCTTTCATACTTCATTCACTTACATGCATGTTTTAATTGGGAATTAACACAACCTCACTATCACATTTCATTAAGTTAAAGTTTGTTACAATTTCATTTGAGCTTTGCAATTTCTTTCTCATTACTTGGAGCTACAAGCTTACACTTTACTTTGGGCAATTCATCTTTTACATGCAAGCATTTTATATTCTTAACAACCTTTGATTCGTTTCCATTTACCTTGGTAATTGTTTCATGAGCACTTGAATACATGCTTCAATTGTATGCTACATTGTTATCTTCAATATTGGAGCAATTTATTGTCATTTTCTATTTGAAACAAATTTTACTTTCAAGTAAACTACTTGTATCATTCTAATTCATTGATAAAACACATACAACACTTGTAAGCTAATTTCATTCCTCCAATTCAAGTTATAATTGAAACTTATGTTGAACACTATTTCCTTTTCAAGCATTGCAAATCAATCTCTTTGAAGCATTTGCATGTATCATTATTTTAATTTGGGGAATTAACACAATTTGCATTTCATCTAGGCATTTTATTGTAAGAAGGGCCCAAGCCTCATTAAAATTTTACCTCCAACATAAGTTGGTTAAAGTAGACATCTTAGGGATCCTCTACTCCTCTATTGACTCTTCACTGTGAGATCAATATCATTGGGCAAGGGTGAGGTCTGAGGATTGAAGAGTTAAATTGTAATCTTGTTATAGAGCTAATTAATAAAATTAACCAAAAGCACTTTCCATTACATTTACTTTAGTTGTCTCTTGATGGTTTGAGTTTTCATATGCAAAATCTATTCCAAAAGAAAGTATTGTAATCATTTCAAACAAGTGTTTTCTTTTCATGTTTCAAGTCTAATTGCATATTGATGTCTTGGTTTAGCACTTCCTTCTTTTTACATTTCCAAGTTAATTACTAATTTTTGGGTTTTGGCAAGATATGTTTCACATGTTTTGATTTGATTATCTCAAAAGCATTTTGTATCTTACATATCTTGTGCTACCAATTCTTATTTACATTTCAAGGTGACTTTGTTTTCTCTTTTGAGAGCATTGCATTTTAGTTTGAGCAAATATATCTTTAAAATTGTTGAGCAAATTCCTTATAAGGCACTGGTTTATAGTTTTTAATCATATTAATGATTGGCATTGTTATTTCAAGTTGTTCACTTCATATTTGCTCATAAATCCTTAAAAGTAATCTATTTTCACTATAACACTCTCCTAGAAACTCACATCTTTTAACTTAGCTTTTCATTAGGGACCACCCCCCTTAGCTAACCTAGGATATAGCTCAAACAGAGAAATTCGGGATTAGTGTGACAGCCCCTTCTCTGAGCTCCCTGCCACCAACCACACCTTGTGGGGTTGAAGGCTTTTCTCGTTGACTTGTAGGTAGGTGTAGGCGGCAGGGTCAACAGAAAGCTTGAAGTTGAAACTTTAAGATTGATGGATCATGATTCATAAGACTCAATATGTTGTATCTTACTAACTTGTGGACGTGGTTGATGAAGATTATAACTTCTAGATGATTGTTGTTATATGGTTCAATGATCAATGATTCAATCTATGTTTTTTTATGTTTTTTATATCTAATTCATCATTCTACATGTTTTTGTTGACATATATGTATCAAAATATTAAAAATATATATATTATATAAAAACGCTCTGGGATTTGCTCCCAAACCGGGAGCTTTTGAAAATGTCGCTCCCGCACACATTTTCGCTCCTGCTCCCAAGTAACACTGGTCAAAATTCATCCATCTCCAAAAAATTTGTAGCTAGATAAGGGGAAGCCCACACCTGGGTATGTAATGTATAGGAGAGAGCAGTCGTGGTACATGAGGTACCCCGGGCTTGATTTTTCCACCCTTCTTTATATGCCTTTTGTCTTTTATGGATTTTCTTTAATTTAACTGCTCGGGGCTCAAAGGACAAGAGCATGATGTGTAAGATGTTGATTTGTGGTAGCATCGGATGTGTTCTAGCCATGAAAATTGGTGGAGAGGCTAAAGCACATGAGATCTCCAAGACCTAGAAATGGTTTGGGGAAATTCCACCCAATTAGAGAAATATTAAAATAATTAATATTTTAATGGGGTTCCTGTTAAAATTGGCAACTAGGGCCAAACTCCACGTAGGTCATCTTATTTATGGCAGCTGATATTTTTATCAATGTTGTTAAAAGCGCGATCGGGATTAAATCGGCGCCGGGAAAAAAGCGGAAAAAATCGGCAAAAGCGGGAAAAAAGCGTTTGGCACAAAAATATTCATTTTTTTTCATTTTTTTTCAATTTTTTTAATATCCAAACCATCTACAACATAAAATAAATACATTGACACATAAATATGATAAAAAAACTAACATATAAGATGTTTAATATCATTTCTAGCGCTAAAATCACACATAACATTGAATCATGTCCTGAATAGTAAGTCCTGACTCCTGAGTCCCAACTCAGCCTCAAAATATCAACAAAAAATATGATAATGTATCTCATCATGTCATAATGTCATATACAATAAAATGAAAGTCTAATCCTATTGATTTCCTCTGCCCCTCTTGCGAGAAAATGCCACAGCTTTCCCTTTCCCTCTAGATGTAGATGCTGGTGCCCGTGCAGGTGGAAATGGCAGTGGAGTCTGATGTGCTCTAGACGTTGAAGAACTAGAAGTAGGAGCTATAGGAGGTAGACCACGTCCACTACTGGTGGCAGGGGTAGCCCGGGCAGGTGGTGTCACCTGGAAACATTACAATCTCCCAATCCTGAAATCCTGAAAAACTGATAAGTCTGCTGGATTTTAAATGAAATCTAAAATTCTACTTTCTCCATATGAAATCCAATGAGGCTGGAACCACTCTCAAACATCTTGAGTCATTTCATGGTAATGTTAAAAATTTAAGTAAAAGGATGAAAATGAAGATTAAGGAGAATGTCACTTTTACTTTAAGAATTTAACATTACCATGAATAGCATATCCATACTAGGGCCTAAACTTGATCATTAAGCTACCCCACTCAAAAATTATTTGTTTCTTTCAAAAAACATTGCATGAAAAAACCCAAAAAAAGTTATAAAACTATGTTGTCCTGAGCCCCCACGATTTTTTAGTTAAAAATCGCGCTTTTTTCGAAAAAATCGCGATTTTTTGAAAAAAGCGCGATTTTTTCAGTAAAAATCGGCAAAAAAAAAAGTAGGCGATTTTTTCGTATAAAAATCGCGATTTGATCGGCAAGATGAAAAAATCGCGATTTTAACAACACTGATTTTTATTGGATCCCTCTCATTGAGAGGTGTAGGATTGATTTAAAGATCATCCAATTCTGATGAGTATTCATGGAGTTATGAATTTATTTGTGTTATAAGACAAATTGTCAAGTCGGCCAGCAACTTGTGTAGGCTCAGAAGCCCAATAGACATATCTATTCATCATCTACGTTTTAGTATAAATAGAAGAGGATTTGAAGTCATTTTGAAACACTCTTCATGTGATCTCCTCTTCTCCACGTCTTGGGTTTTTGGTGAAGGAGAGACACACAAGAAGATACGTTGGGCCAAGTGTATGATGCCCTAGCTTATATGTTGTAATGAAGACACCTAACCGCAGTAAGGGAAGGAATTCATACGCTGTAATGAAGACACCTAACCACAGTAAGGGAAGGAATTCTTACGTTGTAATGAAGACACCTAACCACAGTAAGGGAAGGAATTCTTACGTTGTAATGAAGACATCTAAACGCAGTACGCAGTCATGAAGACTCAATACGTTGATGGAATACACAGCAATATATACGCATAGCATGGAGACCTTGTACACTTTCCACGCAGTCATGAAGACATCTAAATGTAGTTTATACGCAGTCATGAAGACTCAATACATTCGTGGAATACGCAGCAATATATACACACAGCATGGCCTTGTACACTGTCATGAAGACACTTTCCATGTAGACATCTAAACGCAGTCTATACGCAGCTAATGGAGAAACTCACTCACTGTCATGAAGACTCTTATACGCACCACAGTTAGCCGCAGAGAACCGCTGTCATGAAGGAGCTGCAGTCATCTCCGCATGCCGCAGTAAAGGGTTTGAACGCAGTCACAGTGAGGAGAACTCAGATTAATGAATTACTAGAAGTCTGGGTACAAGAAGCAGTGACGAGGGTTTCAAGCAATGTTATATTGTATTGAAACCTCGGTGGCATACCTGTAGCAGCCATATCACAATAAACAGCAATGATAAAACTATTCTCTCTACTGAATGAAGATTATGCTAGAAGTCAGTCTTGGCATAACGAAATAGATTTTGATGATGGTCAAGAGATCCTTGGTATACCTGTAAAAGGACTCAGTCTCGACATAATGAAAATGATAAGGATGAACAGTTATGGTGTATAATCCTCTCATCAAAGCAGTGATGTATGATGATGAATGAAACAGTGGGCATGATAAATAATGAGCAGCATGATGATGAGAGCAGGAGCAGCTCAGTCATCAAGGTTCAACACATGTGACAGTATAGCATGGTGTCACACAGTTATGTGCAGCAAATGATTGAGAGGCGGCACTATGATAGGTGAAGGAGTCACCTTAGAGAATCAGTTGAAGCAATATGTCTTCGACTGATCTCATGCAGATATCAAAAGTCAAAGTGTTGACTTCTATTGCAAATGTACTATCTCTCTCACTTTCTCCGTTAAACTTTGAAGAACATAAAAGAAGAATTGATCAAGGATTTCCCCAGATTGAGGTTTGTCCCTGGCTAGCGCCACATCTTGTGTTCTCTTGTCTTGGCTTGTCTTCTGCGATTTATATTTATGTTCTATCTGCAGTTTATTTTAATGAAGATGTGATCGCTAATTTGGAAAATTGAAATAAATTGCTCTAGCATAGAACATACCTAAAATTAACATGGGATCAAAGCTCAGGTGAAGACAATGCCCAAGCAAGAGTGAAAGAGCAATCACCGAAGACATTTGGGAAAGGACAAAAGGATCAATGGGTTCCTCATCCCTCTTCAAATTCACCAAGGGTAAAGTGGAAACAGAGAATATTATCAGAATAGCGCAGGGGAAGTTTTTGATGGCCTACTTAAAGATCACTTTATTGGGAAGTTCGGATCTAAGGGTGGAAGGAAAGGCGGATGCCTTGTTTGCAACAAGTTCGGCCATTATGCGAAGGAGTGTCCGAATGGCAGAGATGCATCTCTTGATGAAGATAATAATCATTTCTGGGACATCTTCCAAGGAATGACTGGTAATGCAGGTCATCAAGGAAATGGTCGACTCTTCAAAGAAAGCAAGGAACCCTAGGTACTTCATCGGACAAAAGGGTGCACTCTCTAATTTGATAGAGATGGAAACAATCGCAGGATTATACTTGGAGCCGATGCCACCTATCCCGGAAAGGGTGTAGGGAATGTTACCCCTCAATTGAATGAGGGTAACTCGATTCATTTACAGAATCTCTTTTATGTACCTGAGTGCAAGAAGAACCTGGTGTACATTTCAGCAATGGAAGTCAAAGGTTACAGGGTGGCACTCATCGATGGAAAGGTACGTGTTTGAAAATAGATTTTTCAAAGATGTTTTTGAGTTCAAGGTTGTATCAAGTTACAGGAAGTCCACTGGGGACCATGTCCATTGACATAGCACTGGAGGTCTATGAGTCAGATGGTGACAAGGATGCCTGAATTCAAAAAGAACGTGAAGGTACACGTCTGAGATGCACTGAAGGAAAATCTTATAAGGCGACCATTCCCCTCATGCAGCAGGTCCACAGGTTTGGAACAACCCGAAGAGTTTGAGATTCATGATCGGGAATCTCATGTATACAAGTGGAAGAAAGCCCTCTATGGCTTGAAGCAAAACACCTCGGGCGTAGTATGAGAGGATTGATAGCTATCTGATGAAGCTGAGATTCACTAGGAGTGAAACCGATCCAAACCATTAACCGAAGGTTGTGGATGATAGACCTCTTATACAGGCACCTTATGAGGACGACCTATTTCTGACATGTTAATTTTAGGTATGTTCTATGCTAGAGCAATTTATTTCAATTTTCAAATATCTTTTCCAGATTTAGCAATCACATCAGCATTAAAGTAAACTGCAGATAGAACATAAATATAAATTGCAGAAGACAAGCCAAGACAAGAGGACACAAGATGTGGCGCTAGCCAGGGACAAACCCCAATGTGGGGAAACCCTTGATCAATTCTTCTTTTATGTTCTTCAAAGTTCAGCAGAGAGAGAGATAGTACATTTACGACAGAAGTCAACACTTCGACTTATCTAGATATGAGCATAGATCATCTCCTATAACGATGATACATAAGATCAGTTGAAGACATTATGCTTCAACTGATTCTCCAAGGTGACGACTTCACCTAACTTAGTGTTGCAGCTTGTACTCATGTTGATGCGCTGCACCTAGTCACTGAGCTGCTCCCATCTGCTCCTATCATCATGCTGCCCCTTACTAACATGCCCATCATGCTGCATCTTTCAGCATCATGGTCTCAATCATGCTGCCCTTTCCTAACATGCCCATGATGCTGAGTCTTTCATCATTATGATCTGAGACTATTTATCCTTATCATTCTCATTATGTTGAGACTGTGTCCTTTCAAGGATCTTTTGATCATCATCGAAACCTTACTTGATGTATGATTATGACCCTAGTCTCTTTGATGAGACTGGCACTCTTTACTGAGGTGATCACTGTTTCTTTCATTACTGCACATTGGAACATTATTTAATACTCCACGTCACTATTGTTTGTACTGCCACAAAGCACCAAGATCTATATCTCAGGATTGTTGTGTGTAACATAGTCCCTTCGTCCGAGATTTTCATCTTCAGATCACTATTGTATTATACTGTCCAATATGCTTAAGTAGCTACAAAAAGATTGCTTCTTTCCATAGACAGCGTTGGATTTACCACGCTGTCACCTAGAGCTTTGTGTTATAAACATGGATCCTTCACGCTGTAGTGTAACTGCTTTGCAGTGGCTAGGTCCAACCTTCTAGCTGTTCCATCAATCTGTGATCCAGTATGACTGCACCTTATAGCCATCCGAGGTGTAGTCTTTTGACAAGGATACCACCTTAATTCAATGCGGATCTATCACCCTTGAGTGCGGGTCCCTGTACCCGAGTTCACTTCATATGCGGATACCTTATGCTTTGACTACGGCTACTACAGCTCACCTTTCTCCATTGACTGCAGCTTACTGCGGCTCCTCTTCCATGTTGGACTGCGGTTATGACTGCAGTTGTTCCATATGACAACGGATTAGGGTAGCAGATTAGGGCATCACTTTATGTCTTCATGAACTGCGTGTAATGCATTTACAGTGTATAGCATATAAGGTCTCCATGTACAACATATAAGTGTCTTCAAGAACTGCGTTGGATCAGCTAGGGCATCATCTGCGGTTAGGGCCTCATGCTAGACCAACGTATGCTCTTTTGTGTCTCTCCTTCACCAAAAACCCAAAGACGTGGAGAGGAGGAGATCACATGAAGAGGATGTGTCCACATGACTTCAAGTCCTCTTCTATTTATACTAAAACATAGATGACGAATAGACACGTCTATTGGGCTTCTGAGCCTACTCAAGTTGCTAGCCGACTTGACAATTTGTCTTATAGCATAAATAAATTCATAACTCCATGAATACTTATCGGAATCGGATGATCTTTAGATCGATCCTACACCTCTCGATGAGAGGGATCCAATAAAAATATCAGCTGCCATAAATAAGATGACCCACATGGAGTTTGGCCCTAGTTGCCAATTTTAACGTGATAGGTGCAGACCCTCTCAAAGTAAGAGGGAGTTGGATTTCGAATGTGGAATGGTAAATTGCAAGCCTATGACTACCTCAAGGATATTAACTTTCAGAAGTCATATGGTAGTGATGTCGGACCAGATTTGGGAAATGCCTCTGAGTTTCATAAACTCACTTACGCTGATGTTCTTGCTGAACTTCCGTCCGAACATATGTTTTGCAGTTAGCATGATGAGCTCATATTTGTTGAGCCTCACTAGATTGATGCCAAGAATCCTCTGAGATATCTTCGGGGCACAATCTCCCATGGATTGAGATACACTGCCGGAAATATGAAACTGCATAATTATTCGAATGTTGGTCGGGCAGGCAATGTGGAGGAACACTAGAGCACTTCTCAGTGTTGGTTCTTTTTGGATTCTGCTTCGATATCATGGACAAGCAGGAAGCAAAAGTCAAGACCGAATACATAGCTATGAGTATGATCTCGTATGAAGTTGCCTGGTTGTGGAAACTATTCAATGAGTACACATGATGAATACCACTGTGATTCTCTATGACAACCAGAGGTGGGATTCGATCATTAAGGAATCCCGTATTCGATGATTGCTCCAACGAATAGACATCAGATATTGCCTTATCTGGGATATGGTGAGTCGATGAGCAAGGAGGCTCCATCGCATTGAGATGATGTACAGGTTGCTACACTTTGTCAAAGCCCCGGGGAAAGATCAAATTTGTGACTTTCCCGAACGACTTGGAGTCGTCGAGAGACCCTTGTAAAAAGGTCTTGTATGTTGCATACATTGAGCTCTGGGAGCTCTGGGGGCTTGCGGTTCTTACTGGAGCAACATATGACCACAGGGTGACTCACCCTCCCCTGGTGGTGCGCACTAGGACAAGATGATTCGCTCTCTTGTGGGACAGGATGATTCGCTCTCATGTGGACAAGATGATTCGCTCTCTTGTGGGACAGGATGATTCGCTCTCCTGTGGACAAGATGATTCGCTCTTCCTTTTCCTTCTCCGACTATTGATGCGTTGAGGCTTGATCCTGCTCAAAACTGGTGGTTCATTTTTTATATCTTTTTCCTTTTTTTCGCTTTTTTC
The DNA here is from genome assembly GCA_031772625.1 of Pinus tabuliformis. Lineage (NCBI taxonomy): Eukaryota > Viridiplantae > Streptophyta > Pinopsida > Pinales > Pinaceae > Pinus > Pinus tabuliformis. The sequence continues at coordinate 1,660,162,137 of CM062818.1, read as the reverse complement.
TTTTCTTCTTGGTTAGTTGTGCTGGTGATGATGATGCATTTATTGCCAATCCTACTGCTTTGTCTTGAAAATGCTCTGATGGAAGATTTGAAGTACCCAAGCTTTTTGAGCTATGCCTAATCTCTTCATTTTGAATTTGTTCTGTTAAGGGGGGGAAGGAAATCTGTCAACATTGCATCACTCCCTGTCTGGCATGATCTATAGATAATCTCATTGTTGGGTTTCCTTGGATCTTCAACATCATATCTTTTCTCTAACTCTCGATCAAGTCTGACAAAGGTATTATCAGGCATGGAGATGGTGCCATATGATAATTCCATTTGAAGGCTGCCACCTAAATCTGATGCCCATTTTCTTGATAGGAGCATTCCCCATGAATCTGGAACATCTATCACAACAATATCCATAGTCATTATTCTATCTGTGTATGCAGATAGGAAAACCTGTAAATCTTTAATTATCCCACACACTTCAATTCTTTTAGAATCCATTGAACATATGTTGTGACAGGGCCTAGAAACCCTTAAATTCAGTTGCTCCATGACTTTCTTGGTCATGACATTTGATAAAGCACCTTAATCAAGCATGCAGTTGTGTAAAAGACGATCATTCACTATCATAGAAACATAAAATGGTAGATGATCTTCATTCCCCATATAACAGTTCATACTTTTCAATACAATTTCTTTATCTTCTGGTTCGTCGCTAGGCTTTTCTTCCCTTTGAGTAACTTCAATGGCACTTAGTAACTTGGACCTTTGAAATGGTATCTTTAAAAGTTCTGTCACTGGAATAGAAACATTTGCATTATTCAACCAATTGCCTAAGTCAAAATTCAATTCTGAAGTAGGAGGAGAAAAATTTCTGTGATTATTCTAGTTTTGGATATCCCTTCTCTAATAAGTCATCCCTTTGTGTTTTGCCATAGCAAGAATCTGTCCAGATGTAGGTTTTTCCCCAAAAATCTTAGTGACCTCGTCAAAATTTGCAATCATACTGTAAACCCCAAGATTATTAGGCATATAGTCAATCTCTTGATTTCTCTCAATGGTGTATATATGATCCTCCATGGAGAACATATTTATTTGACCAGTTGTCCCTACATGTTCATCTCCTAACATGCCACTTTCCATGATTCTCTTCACATATGGGCATGTGGCTTCTTCATGGAACTGATTACATGGCCCACAAAAAGGGGGAATTTGATCTACCATGTTGGTGGATTCCAATGGATTTGGAGGCCTATGCTCCTGTTGAGGGCCTTTATTCATTTGTCATCTATCATTTGGCCTAGGTTGGAATCTTTGCACTTGTGATCTCTCCATGGCCACCAACCTATTTTGCATGGCTTGCATTTTTTTAATGTGATTTGCTTCCATGCACTTGATGAGTTGAGTTAATTCTTTAATAGGATCATGTGTAGTCTCTTCCTTGGCCTTGCCTTTGTAATCATTTGATTTTGATGGCCCTCTATTGAAACCAGGAATTTCAGATTTTCCTGATTGCTTTCTAGCCCTTTCTATCTTTAAGGCTTCAGATTGAGCTACACTTAAATTTAGTATAAAATACTAGTGCAGTGTATGCGACACATGCATATGTAGCTATCATATGCATGCACCGTATACCTGCTATTATGCTTGTGTTCTTTGTATTTATAGTGGGTCGTTACAAGTTTCGCTACTCCAAACAGGTCATCGTGGAATTTTCACTATAACTTTTGCGCTACAAAGTTTCAAAATCTACAAAAAAAAAACATTTGAGAAGAAATCAGTTTGAACCTCACGTCCAAATTTCAAATCTTTTCGCGCTATATTTTCAGAGATATGATCTGAGGAAGTTAGGGTTTTTGCAAGCTCCAGAATTTAAGCTAAAACAGGACATCGTGGGATTTTCTCTATAACTATTTCGATACGAAGTTTCAGAAGCTAAAACAAAAACCCATTTGAGAAGAAATCAGTCTAAACCTCAGCTCCGAATCTCAGATCCTATCTTGCTATATTTTCGGAGATATAGTCTGAGAAGTTAGGGTTTTTGCAGACCCCTGAATTACATTCCAAACAGGTCACCGTGGGAAAATCGTCATATCTGTCTCTCTGAGCATCAGATTGAAATTTCATAAGAAGTTATAGAAAGAGGACGAACTATAGTTTTCTGTGCGTATTTTTCAGATCCAAAGGTCGAAACAGTGGCCCGCAGCACGTCATACAAGTTCACTCCACTGAACCAGTCTATACTCAGGTCATCATGGGAGATTTGACATAACTATTCATTGGAGAATCCAATCTCCATCAAACTTGCGGGGTTAGAAAGATTACTCAGAGGGCTCTTAAAGGCCAAAATTTCAGAACTTAAAGATCCAAAAGTACAAAGTTACAGTCATTTCAATATCGATCTCCTGAAATCAAGAAAAGGCGATATGAGGAAGTTTGATGGAAAGGATCCAGTAAATTGGATACTACAAATGGAGCAATATTTTGATTTACATGGTGCACCACTGTTACAAAAGGTATGTATTGCATCTTCATATTTAGAACCAGATCAAGTTTTATGGTATAAAGGGCTTTGTTCTCGTAAACAACTTATTACGTGGTCAATTTTCATGGAGGAAATGATAGCACATTATGAGGATACAAAGAGCAACACGTTCTTTAGAGCAACACCACAACAATTGGAAGAAAAAAGAGAAAAAAGGCTTTGTTACAAAGTGGAAAGCAAAATTATGGAAACAAGGAAGTCTACCCCTCACAACTATAAAGATGGAAGTGTTGTTTCTCCTAGCCTTCCACAACCTACAAGGGTTACACCACAACAATTGGAAGAAAAAAGAGAAAAAGGTCTTTGTTACAATTGTGATAACAAATACATTAAAGGTCATAAATGTGCTGAGAAGAAATTATTTTACATTGATTGTGGAAAGGAGGAAGAAAAGGATCAAGAAACGTCAAAAGAAGAGTATATACACCAAGAACCAACCCCAGAGAAAGAAGAAATGAATCCGACCATATCTTGTAAAACATTGGAAAGAATTACCACTCCTAAAACTCTCAAGATAGAAGGACATATCAAGAAGAAAAAGGTTCAAGAAGTGAAAGATCACATCGATAAAGAAAAAATGAATCCGACCATACCTTGTAATGCATTGGACAGAATTATCACTCCTCAAACTATCAATATAGAAGGACATATCAAGAAGAAAAATGTTCAAGAATTGAAAGATCACATCGAGTCTCAAGAAATCAATCCTATCATATCTTGTAATGCATTGGAAGAAATTACCATTCCTCAAACTATCAAGATAGATGGACATCTCAAGAAGAAAAAGGTAAGAGTGTTGATTGATTCGGGCAATACCCATAATTTTATTGATTGTAAGATAGCCAAGGAATTGAATTGCTTCCTATATCCAGCACTGGAGTGTCAAGTGGTGGTTGTAAGTGGAAGAACCATAAATTGCTCTAGAAAGTGCCATAATATCAAGTTATCCATGGGAGAATATGTATTGAATAGCCCAATGCTTTCCATTCCAATGGGTGGTGCTGATGTTTTACTAGGAGTCCAATGGCTACAATCTTTGGGTACGATAGCTTTTAATTTTCAAGAACTTTTCTTGAAATTTTTTTGGGAAGGAAAGGAAGTTGAATTGAGGGGTATTGAAGGAAAACCTAGAAAGATAATGAACTCTAACAGCATGATAAAGCTTCTAAATAAAAAAGAACGGGGTGTAATTGCACAATTATGTTCACTAGAAAATCCCACATCGAAAACATGTATTTCTCTAGATCTCCAAAAGGTTTTGGACAATCATTCCAAGGTATTTGAGACTCCCAAAGGCCTCCCACCTATTCGTGATCATGATCATGCTATTCATTTGATTCCACAAAGTGTTCCTCCAAACATCAGGCCTTACATATATCCATATGCCCAAAGGAGTGGGAACTCATTCAAAAGTTGCAGAAGATCCCAGTTCAAACAGTATTGCGAGAACTTGACAAGGAAGGAAAAATCATATTGGAACCTGAAGCAGTCATAGAACCGAGAAATCGAAAGCTACAAAATAGATCAATTTCAGAATATCTCATCAAGTGGAAGAACTTACCTGCTAAAAATTCCACATGGGAGGACAAGAATTTATACAAAAGTATCAAGAACTACTCAAGCGTTGAGGACAACACTTTTTGAAGGAGAGGGGCATGTTACGTCTCTATACTACTAGTATAACCCTTTATTGTTATTAGTACAACCCCCTTATTATGTTGTTGTGCCCATGTAGTCCCCATATTGTTATTATTGTGCCCCATAGAAGCCCACTATTATTATTATTGTGCCCTTACATTATTATTGTTTTGTCGGCTCTGATTATATTATGACCCCTTAGACTCCTATATATAGAAAGGAGGTCTTGTCATTTGTATCATCCAAGAATTGTTCATTTGTGTAATGTAAAGGAGGTTGCCCCCTCGAAGAGGCTGAATTCTAAGGCGTTGATCTATATTTTCTATCTTTTTGTGAGTTGGTTTCATAACAGAAATTACCTACATACAACTTCTAAAACATAGAAAATAAACAATGCGAGAGCATAACACATAAAACACATATACATAGAGATTTTCCCCTGGATCCCAAAACCGGGACTACCAGCTTGATTTTTTATTATGTTCCTTTCAAAGTTACAATACATATTTATACATGCTGAAGCATCCAAAACCATGGACCGAAAGCCATCGTGTCCAAAACCATGGACCGAAAACCATCACATCCAAAACCATGTGCAAAAACCATGCATAAAGCAATAGGTAGGTCCGCCCAACCTAATATAGGGTCCAAAAAGAAATTTCTCGAGCCCTGCCCCGAACCCCATAGAGGGACCCCTCAGATAGGGGGGGCTGCCGCGCCCCCTATGACCCCCCCGCTGCGCAATTTGCACAACGAGCCCCCCTCTAACCCCCAAGTTCACTACATAGGCTAGTCGTGGAAAGAATATAACACAACCCAACATTCTCCCACTTGTTGTTTTCTTTCCACAAGGGGCTACAGGAGAGCTTAGTCATTTATCCAGCACTGCAATGCCCATTGTTTCTCGACACCAAGAGAACTTCTCAGAGCTCACAGATTTTGTCAATGCATCTGCAGTATTCTTCAAAGTGTCCACCTTTACCAGCAACACCTTTTTGTCTTCTATCATATCCCTCACAAAGTGATACTAAACATCAATGTCTTTTGTCTTCGAATGATAAGCAGGGTTCTTTGCCAAGAAAATTGCACTTTGGTTGTCACAGTCTATCCTTATAGCTCCCTGTACTAACCCCATACTTGAACACAATCTCTGCAACCAAACTGCTTCCTTGCTTGCATGAGTGGCTGCCATGTATTCTGCCTCTATAGTTGATAGTGCCACTATAGATTGTTTCTTACTCATTAAACTGACTGCACCTTCAAATAGGTTAAACACATACCCACTTGTAGATCTTCTCTGATCCAGATCTCTAGCCCAGTCTGCATCAACAAAGCCATGAATATCCAACACTCTGTCCAATCCTAGTCTTCCTTGGTAGCACAAACAATAATCACTAGTGCCACACAAATACCTGAAAACCCACTTCATTGTTGTCCAATGCTCCTTCCCTGATTTTGACATAAACTTGCTCAATACTCCCACTGCATGTGCAATGTCTGGTCTTGTACAGACCATCGCATACATCAGGCTACTGACTGCACTTGCATATGGAACACGAGACATGTCCTCTTCCTCTTCTTGTGTCTTGGGACACTGTTCAGCAAATAACTTTACACCTACAGGAATAGGAACCTTCACCGGTTTACTATCCTGTATATTAAACCTCTGCAATATTGTCTCAACATACTTCCTCTGGTTTAACCAGAGCTTCCTCTTTGCCTGATCTCTTTTAATTTCCATGCCCAAAATATAGTTTGCAGCACCAAGATCTTTCATGTCGAATTTGAAGGACAATTGGGTCTTCAAATCCTAGATAATTTCTTTGTCATTTCCAACGAGCAACATGTCATCCACATACAAGACCAGATAAATAACACGGTCACCAATTAATTTAAAATACACACAGTGATCTGCTTTGCTTCTAGTGAAGCCAAGTCCCCATATAAATGTATCAAATTTCTGATAGCACATCCTTGGTGATTGTTTTAACCCATACAGAGACTTCTTTAACTTGCATACCAGTTCTTTCTTACCCTTCACCACAAAGCCTTCAAGTTGCTTCATGTAGATCTCCTCTTCCAGATCCCCATGAAGAAATGTTGTCTTCACATCCATCTGTTCTACCCCAAAATCAAAAGCAGCAATAACAAATAAAAGTAATCTAATAGAAGCTATCTTGGCAACAGGAGAAAAAATATCACCAAAATTAATTCCTGGCACCTGGGAATAACCTTTTGCTACGAATCGAGCTTTGTATTTCTCCACCTTTCCTTCTGCATTTGTCTTCTTCATGAACACCCATTTGTTGTCAATGGGTTTCCTTCCAACTGGCAACTCCACCAGATCCCAAGCTTCATTTTTGTGCAAAAATGTTATTTCATCAACCATGGCCTCTTTCCAGAGTTTGCCATTCTCTGAATATACAGTTCTGGGATCATCATCAATAACAGATTAAGCAAAATTTGAATAGAAAGCAGATGGACTATACCTTTCTGGCTGCCTTCTTTCTCAAATTGATCTTCTCACACCCGGAGTTTATAGCTCTTCATCTTCTAATTCCTCCTATTCTGTAAAGTCTAATTCTTCATCCTTGAGCTCAAACTCTATCTTCTCAGGTTCCTTTGGTTGGACTTCATGTTTAATAACATCTTTCACCTCTCTGAACACCATATCTCGGTTGTACACAACCTTCCTTGTTATTGGGTTCCAAAGCTTTGCTATCTAACTTATTTCTTTTCTCCTTTGGGACATGTACATATGCATCACATCCAAATACCCTCAGAGGTGAAAGAGAGGGTTTCTTACCAGTCCATACCTCTTGTGGAGTCTTATCCTCCAACGCTGATGAAGGTGATCTGTTGACCAAGTAACATGTTGTCTCCACCGCCTCTGCCCAGAATTCCTGTCCTAACCCGGCACCACTGAGCATGCTTCTTGCCCTTTCCATCAACGTCTTGTTCATTCTTTCTGCAACTCCATTTTGCTCAGGTGTATATGGAGTAGTTTTATGTCGTGCTATACCACACTTCTTACATAATTCTTCAAATTCCTTACTGCAAAACTCTCCACCGTTCTCTGTCCTCAGCAAACTTATCTTCTTCTTTTTTTCTTCTCTGTCTGATTTTCCACCAGAGCCTTAAATTCTTTAAACCTATCAAAGACTTCAGATTTCTTCTTAAGGAAATATATCCATGTATTCCTTGAGAAGTCATCTATAAATGATACATAGTACACAGAATTATCCAATGATGGAACCTTCACAGGTCCAAACACATCACTGTGCACAAGCTCTAATATCTGTTTCGCCCTCTTACCACCAGACGGGAAACTCACCGGATTCTACTTCCCATATACACAATTTTCACAGAAATCAAAATCCAGAGAGCTATTACTCATAATACCTTCTACCATACCTTTACCATGAAGTATTCGAAAGCCATTCTCTCCAATATGTCCAAACCTTTGATGCCACAACATGGTCTTCTCTCCAGAGACCTCTAGATTTTCTGCTCCACTTTCAAGAACCACAGAATTGTTGCACCCATCAACAACAGTACTACCTTGCAGCTTGTACCGAGTTCCAATCCAAACTCTCCACATCAATACCAGTGCTCTCCAAACCATCTTACAGGTATCTTTCAAGAACATTATTTTTACACCTGCATTATCCAGCTTGCTTACGGAAATTAGATTTATGGCCAATGCAAGAATATGCAGAACACCCGGAAGTGTTCTAACCCTTCCACCTTGCAACTTCAACTTTACTTTTCTGCGACCAACGATTCTAGCCTTCCTATCATCCCCTAAGAAGACATCACCACCATCATATTTCTCATACTCGCAGAACCACTCTCTACGGGGAGTGAAGTGAAAGGATGCACTTGAGTCAATCAACCATGCCTCATGATTTAAATGTGTACTTGAAGAAGCCAAGTACACATCCCCACCTTCATCTGAGGTGGTTGTCGTCTCTGCAAAAGGAGCATCATCAGATCCCTTTCCTTTGTCAAGAGCTTTAGATTTACAATCTCTTTTGTAGTGCCCTTCCTTTCCGCATTTCCAGCACACCACCTTTACAGGTTTTCCTGGAGATTTAGATCTCCCACACGATGACTTATTTTTATTTTATTTTGGGACCGTCCTCATACAAACAAGGCATCATCATTCTGGCTCTCCATATTTTTCTGTCTCATATCCTCCATTAGCAAGGATGAGACTTGTTGACCACTACGTGTCAACTACCCATAGCAGTACGCCCCCTTTTCTTCGCAAAAGGGATAGCGCTTGATCGACATGTCCGTGCCATTCGACAGTCATCATCGACCTGATCATGTTATGTTGTAAACCCAATCTGCATGTGTGAATTGTAAATAATCTTAGCAGAGTTGAGTCATGTATGTAAATTGCCTAGGTGGATCTAATTTTCTAGTGATAATCTACGTTCCGAAAGGTTTTTTGTCTCACGATCCATGATCGACAGAGTTTTCCTTCAGCCTAACCCCAAAGCCGAAATGAATTTTGTCAATAGAATCTTAGAGGAATCCTAGTGTGTTAATCTGCTAGATTATAGTTGTGTCGCAGAACTGGGTGGTTTATGAGGGTCTATGTCAAATGGGTTTTCCCCCTTGAGATGTAAAATTGTAAAAGTCATGAAGTAAAGTGTCTTGAGGGTTAGAAAATGTTTTAGTCCCCTCATAAGTCCTAAGTCCCAGGTCCTAGGTGATTTTTCCAAAGGCTGAGTTCGAGGATCCATAAAAAATAAAAAAATAATAATAATAATAAAAATATAAATTAAATAAAAAAAATTGAAAAATTAAAAAATAATAATAAATAATAAATAATAAAATAATAAAGTAAAATAAAAACTTAAAAATAATAAAATTATAATATTTTTGAGTAAATAAATGCAGAATTTCAATTTTTTAATGCATTAAAAATTTGACTGACGAGATTAAGAGATATCTTGATCCTCATTGACGGTCGAAATCACTTTGACATGGATCACTCGAACTAGCCGTTGGGAATTTTTCCTTTAAATAGGGTGCTAGGGGTCATTTGAGATCATTCGATCTGTGAGTCTGGTGCTGAAGAAAGCTCTCTTGTAAACTTTTTCTGGTGCTAATAAAGAAAGACTTTGGGGTTGAAATCTTGCTGGTGTTACTCTCTTGAAGTGCTGTGAGCTGTTTTATTTTCTGCATATTTTCATTTTTCAGCCATTAGTAATAGCTTGATCTGGAGTATTGTTGAACACAGGTATCTTGTTCACTTACTAGGGTTTGAATGGTAGTGGTATTTCTGAAATAATGGCAGGTATCTCCATTGCATCTGGAATCTAGTACTGTTTTTTCCCTCTTTATTGATGGTTGAAGTGAGCTGTGCAGGAAACCCTTATTGAGAAGATCAGTGGGCGTTTGGGGAAGTTCTCGGCTGAACCAGCCAACTCCCGCAAAGCATTCTCTTGCAGAGCCCAGCTAGTTTCGATCCTGGGTTTATCATTCAAGTTTGTTTTATGAATGCATGAGAAATTTCTGAAGTATCTCATAGTAAATCTGATATTCTGATAATATTACTGTGATTATTGACAAATCTAGTTGTTTGAGAGTCGAAAAGTTGTAAATATCATTTATTTGGGGTTTCCAGTTTTCGTTTCTTGCACATATTATTTTTGGGTTTTCTTTTTCTTTTGCAGGTTGCAGGTACAGGGTTTTGAGAAATAGTTTCAGGGCTGTTCCCTCTTCATCATCGTTCCCCTGCCATCAATTTCTCTTCAAAGCCTATGGGAAAACATCCTACTGCCATCATATCTGTCAAATCTTCAACGCTGCTTCAGGCCAACTTTCTCATCAGCAAACGCATCTTCTTCATCAGCATTGCTGCCCAGATCAGCAAATCCTCACGCTTTCTGCGTGTCCATCGTGCACACGTTTCATTTTCTTACCTCTGCGTTTTACTCCAACGTATCATCACCAAAGCTCCATAGTTGCAGTTCCAGCATCCATTGATCAGTTCCATCTGCAAGCAAATCACTGTAATCTCTGCATCCAAGCATTCCTCACGCAAATCTGCAAACGCAACCCCTCCGCCTGTCTCTCTGCGTCTATTTCTTTTCCTGCACAGTTACCATTTCCTACCTACGTGCTGCCATCTTGCTCCATACCTCTACCCATCTCAAGCTGCGTTGCTCCACGCACAGCCATCATCAGCAACGTTCACGTCCCTTCCGCCATACATGTCGTTCCTCTGACCTTAACTCCCTCAGCTCTCCACGCTACCATTCACTTGCTACTGCCCCACGATTTCATTGCCTCCACGCTAAAAACCTGCTCTTCCTGCCCATCGAACTCTCTCACACTGTCATCTGCCGCTGTCAAGCTTCCAAACCTGCAACTGCAAACAAAATATATATATATATATATACAAAGCCCACGATCAAAACGTATCCCCTGCACTTTCTACACGCTGTTGGCAATCCTTCCGCAATCCTACAAGTCGAAACCCTCTCGCTGCCTCGTTCCTTTTCTTTTGTCGTCGACCATCCTCCAACCTCTCGTCGAAGTTCATTCCGTCTTCAAACCTGCACGCTGGGAAACGAACATATATCTTTTATGTTGAATGCGTTTTGTTAGGTTAACATTAGCATATTTTGGTTTAGAATATTGTTTTTTTTAGTATGTGGTAGTATATTATTAAAAAAAAAAAGGAAAAGTAAAATTCAATTTTCATTTGTTTTAGAATAGATATTATTTAGATTTTAGTTTTTGTTTTAATAAATCGATTTTTCTTTTGTTTCCTATGTATGTTGTAGTTAGGGTTTAGTTTAGTTTCATTTTTCTTATGGTTTAGAATTTAATAACTTTTGTTAAAGTTTCAGTTTTATTTAGATTTAACTCTTATTTTTGTTACGATTTAGTTAAGTTTACCTTACTTTATTTAAAAAAAAAAAAAAAAAATCTTTTCATTTAGTTTAGATTTTAGTATTATTTAGATTTTAGATTTAAAGTTTCATTAGCTTAGTTTTGTTTTATTTAAAAATATAAAAATACACAAAAAATTTGGAAATACTTTGCTAGTTTCAATCTTGGCTCAGGAATTTGTTATGTTCTGCTGAGGCTAAAATTTTGATGTGGGAATAACATTTATCATTTCTTCATATGGTTAAACATGCTTAATTTTCATTTGAAGGTTAACTACATGAATGTGATCTCTGGTTAGCACTTTACGTGGTTGTTTAAAGCACTTTATCTTTCAAAATTTTAATTTCTGGAGTATCATTAAGCCATTAAGCATTTATTGATTATCTCGCATGTGGTAAAAGTTAATCTTTGTTGTTTGATGGTAAAATGATTGTTAATGAGTTCATATCTTTGCAGCATTTGATAAATAATCGTTTAGTCATTTATTTTATAAGGCACTGGTCTATTAATTTAATAAAATCAATTTAGTGTTGGTTTCCCTTCGTGTCTCCCAACCCAACTGATTCACAGTTGGTCATCCATTTTCCTATAGGGTCTACCCCCCTTAGCCGCGGGAGACAGGCTTAAACAAAGAGATCGGGGATCAGGGTGACAGCCCCCGGTCTGAGTGTTGTCGTGACAATCTGTGCGACAACATTTTTTGGCGCCGTTGCCGGGGACAGAGTTTTTCTGTCCTTGGTCCTTTCCTTTCAAGCTTTTCCGTGTTTCACTTCCTGTCCGGGTGGCGACTCCACTTCACATATTATCTACAAGAGTGTATACTAGAAGACATCCAAGCAGTCTGTGCAATCCTGCTCCTGATCCTGAAAGGGCTCTCAGGGTACGATTACACAAACTCTCTTCTCGTACACTTCTTGTTAACCTCGGACAAGAAGCCCTCTCTGATATCCATTTACTTTTTACTAGTCCAGTTGAGCACGACATCATGGATATATTCGCCCCGTGTAACTTTGCTAACATTCAGGGTTATCCTAATGATACTCCAAAGCATGGAATGGATAAATTGCCTATCTTTCAGGGAGATAACGCAATCAGTGCTAATTCACATCTGAAAGCTTTTAGTTCATGGCTGGGGAAGTACGCAAGGGCCGCTGATTTTAATCATGAAGATGTTAAAATGACCCTTTTTGTTCTGACCTTGGAGGGTGATGCTTTAGATTGGTTTACTGAAAAGCCTCAAAATTCATTTGATTCCTTACAATCGATTGTTAATGCCTTTAAGGAAAAGTATGGAGATAAGAGAGAAGGAAGACACCTTGTGAAAGCTATCAGCATAATCAAAAAGAGAGAAAATGAAACCGTTGAAGAATTTAATAAAAGGTTTAACGATATTATTAAAGAATTACCTCAAGACTATAAACCTACCGACAAATCTCTTCGAGATTTTTACATTGATGCCTTTAGTCCTGAGCCATCTTATGAATTGAGGCGTGCTAGACTTAATGATTATAGGGAGTGCCAGGTTTTAGCTATCGAGCTTGAAAAGGACAAGGCGGCATCTGGGAAGTCCGAGATCCCAGGTTTTGATAGGGCTGCTATGAAACTAAAAGAACCTAAAGGAAAAGCAGTTCAAGAGCCTGAAAGCAAACTTGTTCTCAAATTACTCCAAAAGATTGAAACCATGGAAATTAATCATAACAAGGAGATAGCCACTTTGCAGAATAGGTTGATTCAAATGGAAAGAACACAAACGCAAAACTTCCAACCTCGAAATAATAATAACAGAAATAACAATTGGCAAAAGAAGGGTCAGTCTAGTGAGCAGAGACCTTCTAATCCGATAACTAATTTGGTTGATAACGCTCCTCCTTATTGTGGGTTTGTGATGCTCTTCATGAAGAGGCCACTTGCCCTATCGTTAGAAGAATCTTGGATAATGGAATGTTTGGGACAGGTGATCAAATAAATGTGGTAGGTAGCAAGTTTCCTTTGTCTATGGATGATTGGATAGAGGTCAAGGAAAATAGTCATGATGTTATGAATCCTTCATCAGCTTTTAGTATAAATAACCTTGAAAATGAAGATGACATATTGGCTAGGTTATATGGTGAAAAACCCTCTCCCAAGCAAATCTTGGAAATTGCTAGAGATAAAGGTTTGACCTATCAGAGAAGGGATAAAGATCAAAGCGGGAATCAAATTCCCCTCGAACTTTTAACCCTGGTTTAAACTCTGGATTAGATGTCGATTTGGGAAGTTGGTTTAACAATGCAAAAATCTGGGTTCTTGTCTCTGAGATTGCTAAAATCCCTTCCCAAAGAGATAAGTTACTAAAAGCTATCCAAGGTCCTCAAATAAATACTTCTCAAAAGAAGATTCAGGAAGTTGACTATCACGATGCTCCCATATATTTGCAAAGCTTAGATGCAGATAACAAAGATCACCAGCCTTTCTTTATCACCTTGTTAGTTAATGGATATAAATTGAATAATTGTATGTTGGATTCTGGTGCATCAGCTTGTGTAATGACTAAAAGGGTCATGGAACAGCTTAACTTAAGAGTTTCTAGACCCTATTATAACATATGTGCCATGGATTCTAAGAAAATTGAAGTGCATGGTTTGATCAAAGATTTGCAAGTTCATTTATCAGTTTACCCAGACATCATGATTGTCATGGATATTGTTGTTGTGGATGTGCTTGATGCCTGGGGTATGCCTTTTATCTAGAAAGTGGGCCTCTGATCTAGGAGGGAGTATTCAAATGAATTGGTCATATGCTATGATTCCTTCTCCTAGGGGTGATGGTTTTGTAAGACTAAATAGAGAGCCCGAATGAAAATTTCATGTCGA